>PVKV010014040.1:0-22335 GCA_004027835.1 Alouatta palliata | reverse complement strand
AATTATTTTACTGATTTTAAATGTGAAAAAATGTTGGCATTTAAATGTTTTCAAATTATTGTCTTTTCCCCCTTAAAGAATTAAATGATCTTTACATTTAAAGAGAAATAAAGAAGACTGAAGAGGAAACCTTTGGTTATATAAAGGAGTTTGGGGGAAGATGTAAAGATGATAATCACAATAATGCTATTTAATTTGCCACCCTGAGAGCAAATGCTCCTGAAAGGTAACTTTTTCCTTTATTAATTCAACTTTACTGAGTTAAAACCATTTAAGTTATAGCCCAATATTAGCTTCAATAAATTCATTAAATGTCCTATCTTATAAATTAGATTTTGTGGAACTACTATTTATCTAGCCACTTGTAACTACCCAACAAGAAATCTTTCAGATGACCTGACTCAATCTTTTAATTATATAAGGGAGTTTGGTGGGAGGACTTGTTCAAAGTTGCATAGAAAGTTAACACATGGCTTTCTTAAGAAATTATTTTCACCTCATCTCTTGTCACTACCTAATATAAATACTAATTCTGGGTTTTAGAGGCCTAAAACTAAGAGACAATATTTGAAGCAAAACAACAACAACAAAAATAAATAAAACTTACCCTACCTTGACTTGAGATAAGAGAATATCGCTATAATTTAGCAAAAACTAGGCAGATGGTAAATGGGAATGGTACTACCACTGTTGCTTCTAAAATAATCTAATGTCTCTGTCATCCATCATGCCAAGTGCTGGAGACAACTAGTTTTCATGTCCATGGCAAAGGGTAAAGTCATCCTGTGGAGCTCTTCAACATAATACTCTTCATGGTGCATGTTATGAGTGGCTTCCTTTTCTCTTCAGTACTATTTATGACATTCAATTTAACTTGATTTTACCTAAGCAAAAATGTTTTGATCTTTATTTGGCGGGTGGGAGTTGGAAGAAATATTTGTCCTCCTGAATGCAAGTATTCAATGTAGTGATATGTCAAATTTTAACACAGTGAAAGGCATTCTTATGCAGATAGTAGAATAGAAAAAACATAATCAACCTGTAAGTACCTCATGAAGGCAGAGAAAACACCTGCCATTTCATGAATCACAATCTTCTAAACTAATCACCTAGAGACATAAAAACGAAAAGTACAGGCTGGGCGTGGTGGCTCACACCTGTAATCCCAAAGCTGAGGCAGGTGGATCATGTTAGTTTGAGACCAACCTGGCCAACATGGTGAAAGCCCATCTCTACTAAAAATACAAAAATTAGCCAGGCGTGATGGCATGCACCTGTAGCCCCAGATATCCAGGAGGCTGAGGTAGAAGAGTTGCTTGAACTCAGGAAGCAGAGGTTGCAGGGAGCCGAGATCGTGCCACTGCACTCCAGCCTGGGCGACAGAGCAATACTCCATCTCAAAAAAAGAAAAAGAACAAGAAAAGTACATATCCATCACATTTGCATAGAAAATACTGGAATTCAGTCACTCTTATTTTTAAATTTGAAACTGATGTGTATACTTCATTGCTGACTGAATGGCTAACAACAAATCAGATAACAAAAGGCAAAAAACTGGTATCTCTCCTCTAAGAATGAACACACTCAATCCAACTTATGTGGAAGCTTGAATGACAAGCTTCACGTAATCAACATTTAGTACTCTGAAATGACCACTATTTTCTATTCAAGCAAAAATAAAACACACAAACAACTTGGACAAGCACAAATTTAGATATAATTTAAGAGTTGGCACAATTTAGAAAATGACCATCTTTTCATTCTTTCCTAACTTGTGTTTATACTGATAACTCTCTTGGGCTATTTAACTCAGTTTTAAATATTTACTGTCAAGTAAATTATAAAATTTTATATTTCATACTTAAAGGTTACCTCCCCCTATCCACAACTAAATTACCAGAATATCTCTAACAGGTCCTACTTTGGAAGACTATGATAGGAAAAAGGTACTGTATTCCTTAAACACTTTAACAGCTCAAAGAAATTCTTTCAGAGGGGAAAAAAATGCTTAAACCCTGCATCAGTACCCAATGTAATATATAAAGGCACGTCCAACACCTACCACATATCAAGGCCCCACAATGGGCACGAGAAGGGATTTACAAAAATATTGGCCAGATCATGCTTTTAAAGGGTCCCTGGTCTAGTGAGAAAGGCATCAACAATTAACTACAATGTATTAATGCTACAGTGATCTAGGCATAGTGTTATAAGGATGCAGAATCCTAGAGAAATCAAAGGACATTTGAGCAGCAAAATAAAGACACTCAGGGCAAATAGTGCCTGTGAAGATGGATTCATACAGACAGGTGTGGAAACAGCAAGCAGTTAAATGTTGCTTAATAATATGGTGGTCAGAGGAGGATCACTCGGCAAACTATTAAACTAGTAAAGTTAGGTTAAGGACAGATTGTTGATGGTCTCTAAGCTGATGCTAGAGTTCAGAACTTCTCCTCTACACAACGCAAGCTGTTGGAGATATTTCAGCAGAAATGTGATATGATCAAGATTTTACCTTTAGATAGATAACCTGGCAATAGCGTTTAAGAGAAACAGTCTAAGTAGAGAAAAACTTAAGGGAGATATCAAAGGTTTATTTTTAGTCTTGATGAAAGATGAAGTTATTAGCATAAGGGATAGTTATCCAAGAAGAACTATTGAAAATACCAAACAGATATTTGGTGCTTTGAATCATGTGCACATTTACAAAAGTAAATCCGCTTGAAATGTCATGGGGGTAGATAATACTATCCAGAATGTATATTAAAAAAAAGTTAGTCAAGGCCTAGGATTAAATGTATTCCTGTTCTTATGTATGATGTTTAGAAGCATCTTATCAAATATTTATAAAGTCTCTGTTACCTAAAAAGCACTTAAAATACCAACAATATGCAGGAGATTGTGGTTTACAAATGTTTGATTTTTTAAAAATACTTAATAATTGCATTTTTTATAGAACAATAGAAACCATAACTCTTGTAAATAATTATATAGAAACACTACATTGACAATCTTTAAGAATTACTTTTATGGTATCACATTTATTCCAATGCCACAGAAACTGCATGTATACAACAATGACATAATTTCTATGAAAAGATAATTGAATAGTATTCAATAGTGATGAAAAAATAAAACATTATCCTAATTTCAGCTGAGGGAATTCATAAAAAGAAGGTAAAAATACCTACGGAGTCACTCATTTTAGGGTTGTTAGCGGAGTTTTTAAAAATAATAATGTTTTAAAATGAGTATACAATTTTGTTGTTATTTGGGCCGGGAAAAATTTCTAGATCTGAAAATGTAATTTAAGAACCAAAAACAAACAAACAAAAAATCCCTAATATCAAGCTGTTTGGGTAAGTATGCAAACAATATAATAGTAAATTCCCCACAAAGATCCTCTTGCTTAATGTTAGGGTTGCCGAAGTGAAAACAGAATTGTTTCTAAATAATATCACCACTTTTACTCACTTTGTGTAATTTCTTCCCACACATATTTGGAAGGAAAAAAATAAAGGAAAATATTTTCTCCACATAATTTATGCATAATTGTTTCCCTGTTTTGAAACAGCAATGGCAATATCCAACAAAGGCTCCTGAAGGTTTTTTTAAAAACATCAATCAATTTCTCAGCAGAGAGCAGCAATGTAAGATAAGCACACATCAATAAAGCTTAGATGTTTCCTTTTGCTCTGACTCTGTTCTTTCATTAGGGAATGCTTCCTGCATACGGCAAAATGTGTTATAGGTACATTTTTAAAAGAACAAGGAATAGCACTAGAAGTTTATTAGTGATAGAGGGGAAAGCATAGCAGTACTCACACCTCTCCCATTTCCCAAATGGTTCTCTATCTCATTCTGTTTTTTCTTATACCCTCCATAGCTATCAGAAACAAGCTTGGCTTACAAGGAACTGTGATAATGGCCCCTAAGCAAGTTCAGCTACACAAGCTGAGTTGTGATAGCTTCAAAGTGCATTCATTTACCACTTCAATGGACCTTTGAGCCCATGAAGAAAACAGTGGAAAAATGAGCAGGGCCTGCAAAAACAACTTGAACTGCAGACTTCTGACCAGAGGAATTAAAATCTCCATATGGAAACCTGAAAAGAGAGGTGCCTACTCTTAAGATTTCTATCTTTCAATCACTTCACAGAGTTCATCTCTGCTTTTCTTTTTACCCTTAACAAAAATACTAATATGTACATTTCCCATGTTTACATACCATGTTTCTTTTTCTTTAACTTGCACTTTTTCATAAATTTGCAATTTTCATAAATTTGCAAACAAGAGTTGAGACTTGTTTGGAAATTTAAATTCTATATAACTTGTTATGGACAATTACACGTTTACTGAGTGATTGAAGGGAGACCATTCTTTGTTTGCTCAAGCTCCACATAGCTTTCCTTTCAGTAATGCAATATACCTCCTTGGCCACTGAAAGGAAAACTTGAACTAGGCTTAGCCACTTGTAATATCTCACTTTCTAGCAGTAACAATTGGTCCAAAGCGTAGGCACATGATCCCCAAAAGGGCCAGAGTTCTTCAATAAGGCTGATATGAATACTGAAAGATAGAACCTCTCTCTTTCCACTGGGGTGTCTAAGCTGGGGCAGTCAGTGATCACATTTTCCCATCTTAGAGAGCAAACCTGTCTTTCTTTAGTAGGTAAAAACAATATCACATTACACAGAGACACTGGTCTCTCCACTCAATCACTCATTAAACATCCACTAAGCGTTTTCTGTCTGCCAAGTGCTGCGCTGGACTGAGGATACAAAGATAGAGTAACACAATCACTACATTCTGTGAATCAAAAATTAAGACACTAACTGTTGAAAGATTTTTGTGTAACTTCTAGATGTGAAATATCTGAGACACTGTTTAGATTTAAAAACATGGTAATTTTCAAGATATTTGGGTGGTCTAAGAAAAAAATTAACAGGATATTCAAACTTCGAAGTATAAAAGGACAGATTTACAGATGCCAAAATCTTAAAGCATTACCTGTTCCCTTAAACCTTATACTTACAGTTTTCCAATACCATGTAAAACAGAAGAATATATAAGATTAGTGAAATAACATAAATGCTATCCCCTATACTCTAAAATATAATATGCCATGTTGAGCAGGCTTAGGTGCTGAGTTTATCTAATGCTATTTACAGTACATATACACTAGTAGTTTCCTCACATGTAAAACAGCTATAGCAGCTACCTCATAGTGTATCTCCATTTTTCCAAGAGATAATTATTTTTCTCTCTCTTCTTTTCTCTTTCTTCCTTTCCCCAACTTCTTACTTAGCTCTGTTTTACTTCCTCTTTACCTGACATTCCCTACAGGGCAAGTTCATCTAACTATGTACTTAGAAGCTCCAGAACAGAACTCTCACCCATTAGGAGGTTGCCTCAAAAGACAACAGTCCATCTACTACAAACTAAAGTATGCCCACTATGAAACTCTCTCTCTTCTGGAGAATTTTTGGCTGCTTTTTACAACCTAGGCCAGCCCAAGAAGGCACCAGCAGTTACCAGCTCGACTACCCAGTAGATAGGGCACTGAAGCTAGTACATGGGCTCGCCACCTGCTTGTTTCCTCCCCTGCATGCCATTCATACCAGTGTGCCAGGCAACCCCCTTGAAAAGGGCCCACTTTCTACTGCAAAAGGGAAGTGGTATCCTTAAGGCAGGAAGCCTATTCTTCTTCCTATAAGCTAGCTTTGGAATAACAATTAGCTGTCTTTAAAGTTAATTGAACTCTGCAAGTGGCAAGCTACTGAACTTGGTTTTTGTTACAATACGGTTGTTTGAGGATAAAAGGATTTAATATGGCAAAAGCACTTAAACCAATACTTTGCACATGGTAAACAGTAAGTGGTTTTTGTTACCTTAACTTTCATTATCATTACAACAGAACAACATTGAGGGCCAAAGCAAGTTCTGAAAGAATATGAAATGCAGAACACTGGTGTGATCTAAATTAGCAAAAAAACAAAAAAACAAGGATATGAGGTTTGGAGGGGTCTTGTGACTGCTTTGAGATTTATAGGAAAGAGAAGTTTTAACCACTAACCCCCTTTAAATTTATCTGCTTTGCTTTTAAACAGCCTAAAACATT
This sequence comes from Alouatta palliata, assembly GCA_004027835.1. Classification (NCBI taxonomy): domain Eukaryota; kingdom Metazoa; phylum Chordata; class Mammalia; order Primates; family Atelidae; genus Alouatta; species Alouatta palliata. The sequence goes on along the minus strand of PVKV010014040.1, from coordinate 16,215 downwards.
CTACATAATTAATGCTGGCGTACTGAAGTATATTCAAAACTAAAAATATTTTGGTGTGATTCCAAAGTGGACCCAACTATAATATATCAATCCTTTCTCTCATGATCTTCAAGCAACCCTCCCTTAACCTTCACGATGTATCTGAAATCTGATCCCTTTCTCACTACTTCCACCACTTAATAGGGTCATCTTCATTTCTTGCCTACTCTAGAGTAGTAGTCTTTTTTGCTTCTCCTCTTATCCCCTAGAGTCAGTTTTCTATATAGCAACCAAAGTGAGCTTTCTTAAATCCAAAGTAGCACAGCCTCCAATGTCCATAATCTTCCAGTGCTCATAACCCTCCAAGGCTTCCCATCACAACCAGAATAAAATCCTATCTTTTTACAAGAGTAACAACACCCTACAAGATCAGGGCCTACCTACCTTTTGAAACTCATCTATTCACACTCTATGTCCCTATGCTTTAGTCACTCTGGTCTTCAAGTTTCTAGAATAAGTCAAGGCCTCAGGGTCTTCTTATTTGTTCTATCTGGCTGTAAGGTTCTTCTCCCAGATATACAGTTGGCCTGGTTCTTCATTTCCTTCAGATCTTTTGTCAAATTCACCTCCTCAAAGAAAAACTTTTCCTCACTACCCTATCCAAAATAATTAAACCTCCTCTCCTTTTCCCTTCCCTGCTCTGTCCTTTTCATCTACTGAAAAATGCTTTTTGTTCATAGCTTTTATGTGATCTGATATTCTATATACATTTATTTATTATGCAGGGACCTTGTATGTCTATTTGTCATTATAGGGGCCATAACAATGCCTGCCATAAAGCAGGTAATCAATAAATATTTGTTGAATAAATAAAAGGTGTTACAAGCTTTCAATTGATATGTATTTATTTGAGCTAGTTAAAGCAAAAAATACTACAAAACCTATTGCTGAGCTTTTGCTGACCAGGGTGAAGCAGAAACTGATTAAAATATATAACAAAAAAATACAGATAGATGTTAAAGGGTTAGCCATTACATCTGGGTTTTGTTAGCATCTAATATTGCCTCTGTAGTTCACTCTCAAATTTAAATCTTGAGTCTTGACTTCCTCTTTGAGTTATATTCTCACATCTAATTACCTAGTATGTGCCCTACCTCCCTTCTCTTTCCTACTTCTGCTGTATTATTATAACTCTCTAAAAACATATTATCCACTGAGTATGAATTCTTCTATTTGCTACATGCTGCCCTGCCATATGAACATATAAATGTGTAGGTTCACACACTCATACATAAACTCACACACAGGATTTTGGTCATTGTTCTACAAAAGAATTGGATATATTAATACATACTTATGTATATCTTTCTTTCCTCATTCAATACAGAAAGTCCTTCTAATTCATATAGTGCTCTCTGTGATAGTAATATAATGATCTGTGGTACAATATACTATAATTTATTTACTCATTCCACTATTAATAAGCATTATTTTGTTTGTAATTTTTGATATTATAAACAGTGCTGAAATAAACATCCTTGTATATACTAGTACTTTTATTTTTTCAGGGATATATTTCCTGAAGTGGAATTACTGGAGCATAGAGTATGTGTATTTTTCATTTTAATACATATCGCCAGATTGCCTTCCAAAAAAGAAAGAAAATAACTCACATTTTCAACAGCAATGTATTCAAATAACTTCCCACATCCCCATCCCTAAGTAACAAGTGTTTTGACCATTTTAATCTTTGACAACCTTATGCATATAAAATGATAGTTCGGTGTTATTTTAATTTGCATATCACTAATCGTTAATAAATCTGAGCGTCTTTTGAAACATTACTGACCATCTAAATTTTATCTTCCAAAACTGCCTATTCATATCCTTTGCTCATTATCTATTGAGTTGTCTTCTAAACAAATTATAAGAGCTATTTCCATATTATAGATACAAATTTGTTTTCTGCCATCTCTGTTACATATTTTTATTTTCCGAATTTTTGGTAGACTATTAATTTTATGTTCTCTTTTACAATATAAATTTTAACTTTCATATAGCCAAATTCTTTTCTTCTTTGTCTAGTTTCTAGATTTCTTATTTAATTAATAGGGTCCCCTAGAGGACAGTTCAGTTCCTTCTTTCCATATAAAATATGAGAAATCCTCTTTAACTGTATTTTGTTAAGAAATCCCCTTTCTAACATCTGGTTCTTTTCTAGTTTTTGACTCTATGCACTGCAACATCTTAACCTTATTATTAAAGTAAATATACTTTTCATAGCAATTTGAAGACAAAAAATCCTAAATGTCACTATGCACTTTCTATCCATTATAAGGACTCTCTGCTTCAACATTAAATGTTAAAGAATAATCTAACCTCTGCTTGTCCATTTCCAGTGATGAGCTATTTACTACTGCTCTAGGCCTTACCATTCCTCTTCATGTCATTCTCAGTCACATATATTTTTATATTCTTGTTGAAATAACCAAGCTAAGCAAATATATGAGAATGCAAATTAGAGTTAATAATATAAGTGTGATGCTCTTAGTATCTCAAGATTATTCGTTTCCTTCCTTCTTCCAATGAATATCAATTTGATGCCAATTATTGAAAATAAAAAGACAAAGAAAACAGAACTTCAAATTCTGACCTTAAAGTTATAGAAAAGTAATTTGTGTATAATGTATGTGCATATATGGTGACTATATAAATATAATATATACAGAGAGAAAAATTACTGTACTGTGAAAACACTACTCAAGATCCATTTTAAGGACTTTTAGTACATATGCAGGTAATAACTGGGATAATTTCAAATTATAAAAGTTAATGAAGCTGAAGACTGAAAAAGGTATTTACAGTATTGAGATAATTAAAATTTAGTACTATTTTCTTGAATCTGGTTCAATCAATTAAGCTTTATTCCCCACCCCTACCTCCCACCCCCACCCACCCCAAGACAGAGTCTCACTTTGACACCCAGGCTGGAGTGCAGTGGCTCAATCTCCGCTCACCACAACCTCCACCTCCTGGGCTCAAATGATCCACGTACCTCGGCCTCCAAGTAGCAGGGACTTACAGGCACATGCCACCACACCCAGCTAATTTTTGTATTTTTGTAGAGATGGGCTCTCGTCATGTTGCCCAGGCTGGTCTTGAACGTCTGACCTCAAGTGATCTGCCTGCCTTGGCCTCCCAAAGTGCTGGGATTATAGGTGTGAGCCACCACCCGTGGTCTCAATTAAGCTTTAATTAAATTGCTTTACCTAGATAATATAATATTCAAGTCAGGTAATATAATACATTTTGTAAGAAACCTAAGAAGCCTTAGTCAATAGATAATGTATCCTGAAGGCTAATCTGGCCTAGATAATAGCTACTTTTAAAAAAATGTGTACAACCTACAAATTTACTTGCTCGTTAAGGGTCAGGTTTACCTTTGGTAATCAGTATTATCCCAAAACTGAGCAAAAATTCTAAAAATTATAAACACAAATATTTAAACATCCTGAAAGTTTAAATAATTGAAAATTGCTTAAATGTGTTTTTTTAAAAGGTAAAAAAGTTCACTATAAAATGCAATCATAATTATACTAAGAAATTAATAGATCAATAAACAGATAAACAAAATGTTAGAAACAAACAAGAAACTGATTATGAAAGTTTATTCCATCAAGGCAGAGGTTTGCTCCTTTTGTGAATTCTAAGAGACTCTGCAGGTCCTTGGGGTGGTAAAGTAATCTATTACTGATTTACTTAGTGCTGACAGTCACATTTAACAAACACATATAGGATTTCATAGATAGTGAGTTATCATAAGCATCTATCCATCCATCTATCAATTGGCATTCCCAATTCTTAATTCAAACCTCAAATTCAGAAACATGCAGCTAATTTTGGGGGGACAAAAACACATGATAATTCTATTTATATTGACCAGAAATCTTACCCTTGGCAAAGGAAAATTTCGGCAAATTTAAAATCTAAGTTGCAATCATTTAAAGTATAGTATCTACCTGAAAATATGTTCATTTTTCAATAATGAAGTTGAAATATTTGGAAATCATAAAAAGCATTAGCAACAAGCAAAAAGTAGGAAATTAAAGCACATTTCCTTTATCAGACTATCAGGCTAAAAATAAAAGGTAAACAAAAAGTTCACAGAAAGATTTCAACCACTAAATGCTTCAAAATCACTAGTCAAGTTTATCTATCATATTAAAGAAAAACTAGGAATTCTTACATATATCACAACACTTGTCAGAGAAAAACCTCATCAATCATAGCAGGTCTAATGTCAGCTGTTTTGATTTAACATGGCAGAGCTAGCTGAGCTCTCATGCTTCTGTGATATTTTCTATAGTGCTTATTTTATTATAGCTATTTCTATAGTAATTATAGAGTTTATTATAAATACTTGTTTATGCCATCTCTTTTACTAGTCTCTACAATCGTGGGGATAACAGACTTTTTATCCCTAATAATGAACATAAACTGTAGTCCTAAATGCATTATTCAGCTTATTTGTGAAATTAATGACATTGCATAAACAGGATGATCTTTAGCAGGTTCAGTTTTTACTATGTATATCTTACCTTCATAGACATAATGAAGTTAAAAGTTGAAATATGCATTATAAACTGGCATTAAAAGAAAGGTACAGTCCCTTTAAACAACGGACTTTGGAAACTTGGGAGAAAGGGTGGAAGGGGAGTTAGCAATAAAAGACTACACACTGGGTACAGTGTACACTGCTCAGGTGATGGGTGCACCAAAATCTCTTAAATCACCACTAAAGAACTTATTTATGTAACCAAACAACACCTGTTCCCCAAAAACCTACTGAAATTAAAAAAAAAAAAGAGAGAAAGGTACAGTATCTTCAAAAACTAAAACAAAACGCCACATTCTTTGGAAGTCTACAAGCTAAATATCTTCTTGAATTATATAACAGCATACGTGCTTATTGTTTTAGGTGTTACATTTACATGAGAGCCTGAAAAATGGGTTTTTTAAAAAAAATTAGATCCTCTATGATTTAGGAGTCCATGTACTTTGCATTACTTCGAATCACTTAGCAGTTAAACTGGCTTCAATTCTGTTGCCTTTCTTGGAGTAAATGAAGCATCTAGCTGCCAACAACATAGCACCTCTTAAGGTGCTTTATAAGAAGAAATTCCCATGAAAACCTACCAAATTAGGGTACTAACAATGAACTAAGAAGATTTTGCAACATAAATGTCTTTTTTTTTTAACATGTGCCCCCTTTTTGAGTACATATTTAAATTAGCACAGATCTAGAATTGGTAGTTCTTAAAAACAACAAAAGCAAGTAAACAAAATTTAGCTAGTTTCAATTAGCATTATCAAAACTCATTAATCTAAATATTGTACATAAAAGTACTCCCACCAGCTATCAACAAAGAATCCTTGGCTGAGCAATCAAAATTCAAAAGAGAAAAGAACCCTAACTACAATAAAGTTGTTTATAGACACATTGATTGTCAGTGACCCACGCATAATACGTAAACAATACTTATAAATTCTATCTGTTAAAAGACTCTACTATTAGAAAATAATTTGTTTCTGCAAAGTTTTATATTTTAAATAAAGAGATATTGTGATACATCATTTAGCATGTGGGAACTGTTACTAATTCAGAGATTAGGATTTTTCAGCCAGGTGTGGTGGCTCACACCTGTAACCCCAGCACTTTGGGAGGCTGAGGCAAGCGGATCACCTGAGATCAGGAGTTCGAGACCAGCCTGATCAACATGGTGAAACCCCGTCACTACTAAAAATACAAAAATTAGCTGGGTGTAGTGGTGTGCGCCTGTAATCCCAGCTACTTGGGAGGCTGAGATAGGAGAATCACTTGAACCTGGGAGGTGGAGGGTGCAGTGAGCCGAGATTGCACCACTGTACTCCAGCCTGGGCAACAGAGTAAGACTCTGTCTCAAAAAAAAAAAAAAAAAAAAAAAAATTCAATAGCTATTTTCACCTTAATCAACAATCAAACATTTAAAAAATTTAAGTTCAAGGGTACACATGTAGGTTTGTTATATAGGCACACTTGTATCACAGGGGTTCATCATACAGATTATTTAGTAATCCAATATTAAGCCTAGTACACAGTTATTTTTCCTGATCCTCTACCTCCTCCCACCCTTCATCCTCTGATAGGCCCCAGTGTGTGTTGTTCACTTCCCTGTGTCCATGTGTTCTCATCATTTAGCTCCCACTTGTAAGTGAGAACATATGGTATCTGGTTTTCTGTTCCTGTGTCTGTTTGCTAAGGATAATGGCCTCCAGCTCCATCCATGTTCCTGCAAAGGACATGATCTCATTCTTCTTGATGGCTGTTTAGTATGCCATGGTGTATATTTTCTTTACCCAGTCTATCATTGATGAGCATTTGGGTTGATTGCACATCTTTACGAACTACTGTGAACAGTATTGCAATGAACATATGAGTGCATGTGTGTTTATAATAGAATGATTTATAAATCTTTGGATATATACCTACTAATGAAATTGCCAGGTCAAATGGCATTTCTGTTTTTAGGTCTTTAAGGAATTGCCACACTGTGTTCCACAATATTTGAACTAATTTACACTCATTCCCACCAACAGTATATAAGTGTTCCTTTTTCTCTGCAACCTCACGAGCATCTGTTGTTTTTTGACTTTTTAATAATTGCATTCTGAATGCTCTGTAAGACAGTATCTCACTGTGGTTTTGATTTGTACTTCTCTAATGATTAGCGATGTTGAGCCTTTTTTCCATATAATTATTGACCACATGTATGTCTGCTTTTGAAAAGTGTCTGTTCATGCTTTGTCCACTTTTTAATGGGGTTGCTTTTTCTTACAAATTTGTTTCAGTTCCCTACAGATGCTAGATATTAGACCTTGACAGATGTATCACTTGCAAATATTTTCTACCATTCTGTAGGTTGTCTGTTCATTCTGTTGATAGTTTCCTTTGCTATGTAGAAACTCTTTTGTTTAATTAGATCCCATTTGTTAATTTTTGCTTTTATTGCAGTTGCTTTTGACATCTTTGTCATGAAAACTTTGCCCGTTCCTATGCCCGAATGGTATTGCCTAGGTTGTTTTCCAGGGTTTTTATAATTTGGGATTTTACATTTAAGTCTTTAATCCATCTAGAGTTAATTTTTGTATGTGGTGTAAGGAAGCCATCCAGTTTCAGTTTTTCACATATCACTAGTCAGTTATCAGCATCATTTATTAAATAGGGAATCCTTTCCCCATTGCTTGTTTGTGTCAGGTTTGTCAAAGATCAGTTAGTTGTAGGTGTGTGGCCTTATTTCTGGGTTCTCTAATCCATTCCATTGGTCTATGTGTCTACTTTTGTACCAGTATCATGCTGTTTTGCTTACTGTAGCCCTGTAGTATGGTTTAAGTCAGCTAGCATAATACCTCCAGCTTTGTTCTTTTTGATTAGGATTGCCTTGGCTATTTGGGCTCTTTTTTGGTTCCATATAAATTTTAAAACATTTTTTTTTCTAGTTCTGTGAAGAACGTAAATGGTAGTTTAATAGGAACAGCATTAAATCTATAAATTGCTTTGGGCAGTACGGCCATTTTAACAATATTCTTCTATCCATGAGCATAAAATGTTTTTCCATTTGTTTGTGTCATCTCTGATTTCTTTTTTATTTATTTATTTATTTTTAAAAGCCTACAGCATCCGGTATTCCCAGGCATTCTTCCATCCAAGTACTAACCAGGCCCGATCCTGCTTAGATTCCGAGATCAGACGAGATCGGGCGCGTTTAGGGTGGTATGGCCATAGACTCTGATTTCTTTAAGCAACATTTTGTAGTTCTTATAGAGAGATCTTTCAGCTCTCTGGTTAGCTGTATTTCTAGGTATTTTACTCTTTTTTTGGCAATTGTGAATGAGATTACATTCTTGATTTTGCTGTCAGCTGGACTTGTTGTTGTTGTTGTTGTATAGAGAAAGTCAGTGATTTATGCACGTTGATTTTGTATCCTGAGACCTCAATGAACTTGTGTATCAGCTGGAGGAGCTTTTGGGCTGAGACTATGGGGTTTTCTAGGTATAGGATTATGTCATTTCCAAAAAGAGATAATTAATCTTCCTCTCTTCCTATTTGGATGCTCTTTCTTTCTTTTGCCTGACTGCCTTGACCAGGACTTCCAAAACTATGTTGAATACGAGTGGTGAGAAAGGGCATCCTTGTGTTGTGCCAGTTTTCAAGCTTCCAGCTTTTGCCCATTCGGTATGATATTGGCTATGGCTTTGTCATAGACGACTCTTACTTTTTGAGGTATGTTCCTCTGAGACCTAGTTTATTGAGAGTTTTTAACATGAATGAGTATTGAATTTTATTGAGAGCCTTTTCTGCATCTATTGAGATAATAATGTGGTTTCTGTCTTTAGTTCTGTTTATGTGATGATAATATTATGAACGCGTTTATGAACAGAAACTAGAAAATTTGGAAGAAAATGGATAGATTCGTGGACACATACACCCTCCCAAGACTGAATCAGGAAGAAATTGAATCCCTGAACAAACCAATAATAAGCTCTGAAATTGATTCAGTCATAAATAGCCTACCAATCAAAATGAGTCCAGGACCAGACAGATTCACAACTAAGTTCTACCAGATGTACAAAAAAAGAGTTGATACCATTCCTACTGAAACTATTCTAAAGAATCACCTTTATTGATTTGCATATGTTGAACCAACCCTGCATCTTGGGAATAAAGCCTACTTGATCATTGGTGGATAAGCTTTTTGATGTTATGCTGGATTCAATTTGCCAGTATTTTATTAAGGATTTCTGCTTCAGTGTTCATCAAGGATACTGGCCTAAAGTTTTCATTTTTTGTTGTGTCTCTGCTAGATTTTGGTCAGGATGATGCTGGCCTCACAGAATGAGTTAGAAAGGAGTTCCTCCTCCTCAATTCTTTAGAATAGTTTCAGTAGGAATGGTATCAACTCTTTTTTGTACATCTGGTAGAACTTAGCTGTGAATCTGTCTGGTCCTGGGCTCGTTTTGATTGGTAGGCTATTTATGACTGAATCAATTTCAGAGCTTATTATTGGTTTGTTCAGGGATTCAATTTCTTCCTGATTCAATCTTGGGAGGGTGTATGTGTCCACGAATTTATCCATTTTCTTCCAAATTTTCTAGTTTCTGTTCATAAAGGTGTTCATAATATTATCTGACGATTATTTCTGTGGGGTCACCAGTAATATCACCCTTATTATTTCTGATTGCATTTATTTCAATTTCCTCTCTTTTCTTCTTTATCAGCCTAGCTAGTGGTCTATTTTATTACTTTCTTCAAAAACCCAGCTCCTGGATTTTTTTGAAAACCATTTTGAATGGTTTTTCATGTCTCAATATCCTTCAGTTCAGTTCTGATTTTGGTTATTTCTTGTCTCCTGCTAGCTTTGAGATTTCTTTGCTTTTATTTCACTAGTTCTCTTAGTTGTGAGTTAGGTTGTTAAGCTGAGATCTTTCTAACTTTTTCATGTGGGCATTTAGTGCTATAAATTTCTCTCTTAACACTGTCTTAGCTGTGTCCCAGAGATTCTGGTATGTTCTCTCTTTTTTCTTATTAGTTTCAAAGAACTTCTTTGATTTCTGCCTTAATTTCATTATCTACCCAGGAGTTATTCAGGAGCAGGTTATTCAAATGCCATGTAATTGTATGGTTTTGAGTGAATTTCTTAGTCTTGATTTCTAATTTGATTGTGCTGTGGTCTAAAATACTGTTTATGATTTCAGTTCTTTTGCATTTACTGAGGAGTGAGATTATGAGATTAATTTTAGAGTATGTGCCATGTGGCAATGAAAAGAATGTATATTCTCTTGTCAGAATATAATATAAGAATGTTATATTCTGTGGATTTTGATCAGGTCCATTTAATCCCATGCTGAGTTCAGGTCCTGAATATCTTTGTTAATTTTCTGGCTCAATTATCTGCCTAATATTATCAGTGGGGTATTAAACTTTCCCACTATTATTGTATGGGAGTCTGTCTTTGAAGGTCTCTAAGAACTTACTTTATGAATCTGAGTGCTCCTGTGTTGGCTGTACATATATTTAGGATAGTTAGTTCTTCTTGTTGAATTGAACCCTTTACCATTATGCAATGCCCTTCTTTGTCTTTTTTGATGTTTGTTGGTTTAAAGTCTGTTTTGTCTGAAACTAGGATTGCAACCCCTGCTTTTTTTTCTGTTTTCCATTTGCTTCTTAGATTTTTCTCCATTCCTTTATTTTGAGCCTATATGTGTCACTCCATTTGAGATGGGTCCCTTGAAGACAGCATACTAATGGGTCTAGATTATTTATCCAGCTTGCCACTCTCTCTCTGCCTTTTAATTGGCGGATTTAGCTCATTACATTCAAGGTTGGTATAAATATGTTTGGATTTGACTCTGTCACAGACCCTGGTTATTTTGCAGACTTGTTATGTGGTTGCTTTATAATGTCACTGGTCTGTGTACTTCAGCATGTTTTGTAGTGGCTGGTAACAGTCTTTCTTTTCCATATTTAGTGCTTCCTTCAGAAGAACTAAAGGTGGGGTCTGGTAGTAATGATTTCCCTCAGCATTTGCTTGTCTGAAAAGGATCTTATTTCTCCTTCACTTATGAAGCTTAGTTTGGCTGGACATGAAATTCTGTGTTGGGATTTCTTTTAAGAATGCTGAATATTGGCCTCCCATCTCTTCTGGCTTGTAAGGTTTCTGCTGAGAGGTCTGCTATTAGTCTGATGGGCTTCCCTTTGTAGGTGACTTGACCTTTCTCTCTAGTTTCTTTTAACATTTTTTCTTTCATTTGACTTTGGAGAATCTGATGAGTATGTGTCTTGGGGATGATCTTCTTTGTGAAGTATTTTCACTTGAGTTCTCTGCAATTCTTCAATTTGAATGTTGTCCTCTAGGTAGGTTGGGGAAATTCTCATGGATGATATCCTGAAATATGTTTTCCAAGTCGGTTCCGTTCTCCCAATCTCTTTCAGGAACACCAATGAGTTATAAATTTGGTCTCTTTACATAACCCCATATTTCTTGGAGGTTTTGTTCCTTCCTTTTCATTCTTTTGTCTCTATTCTTATCTGTCTTATTTCAGAAAGCCAGTCTTCAAGCTCTGACAATCCTTCCTCTGCTTGGTCTACTCCACTATTAATAGTTGTGATTGCATTATGAAATTCTTGTAGTGTGTTTTTCAGCTCTACTGGGTTTTTACTTTCTTTTCTATACTGGCTATTTTGTCTGTCAGCTTCTGCATTGTTTTATCCTTATTTTTAACTTCCTTGGATTGGGTTTCAACATACTCATGTAACTCAATGAGTTTTGTTCCTATTCATATTCTCAATCTTATTTCTGTCATTTCAGCCATCTTAGCCCCGTTCAGAATCCTTGCTGGAAAGATGCGGCCATTTGGAGGAAAGAAGGTATTCTGGCTTTTTGAGTTGTCAGGGTTCTTGCTCTGATTCTTTCTCATCTTTGTGGGCTTATCTTCCTTCAATCTTTGAGGTTGGACCTTTGGGTGTTTGTTTTTTCCTTTTATCCTATTTGATGACCATAAGGGTCTGACTGTGGTATAGGTAAACTGAGGAAACTGGCTTCATTTCTGGAAGGTGTTAGAGGGCCACCACTCAGCTCCAACTCCTGGACTGTGTGCTCTAACTCTGGTGGACTTCTATTGAGCCCTGACTTTGTTCTCTGGCTCCTCAAGGTTAGGAATCCACTGTGCTGGGATGGGGGGCCCAAGGTACTCCCAGACCGCTGGTCACTACACTCTGATAGGTGGTGTCAAACAAAGTATTTCATAGTGCAGTAACAGCAGGATCCATCCTCATTCACACATGCCAGCAGCAGTGGTAGCAGGAGCAGTGGTAGCAGAAGCTGTGGCAGAGTGCTGGTAGATACCAGGGTGCCTGTCTCCCTGTGGGTGTTTACCAGAGTGGTGAAGGGAACACAGCTGGATCAGGGTACAGGGGGTCCCTGCTGGTGACTATGTGCATAGTCACACTAGAGGAGGTGCTGGCTCAGGGGTGGGGCACTGACAGATGCAGGTCTGGGTGCCTTCTCTGTGCCCTGCAAGCAGGAGTTGTCACTCAGGGTTAGGGAGGATCTGCTGTTCTCTGCACCTAGTCTGACTTCCACAGCAGTTAGTACAAGGGCAGGGTGCTGGTTGGGGCAGGCTGCCTGTGCCCACCAAAGCTCTATCTGCAATAGCGGTTGGGGGATGGAGGGGGTTGGACTGTACTCCCTCACACTGATGTAGCAAAGGAAAGTAAAACTCATCCGCACAGATACATGCCAGCCAAGGGAGTTGCCATGGGTTAGGGGAAGTTGCAATATAGGGAAGGAGTATGCAGGCTGGTGCATGGCCATAGAAACCACCCTGCTGAAGCTCTCCACTGATCAGGCATCATCCACCAGCACAGAAGCTATAGTACAGGCCCCTCAGGGTGCCTGAGGCTGCCTGCAAGCAAGCATGGCCAACCTGGGGCCCTGGGAGGGTCAGCAGACCAATGGGTACTCAGGTTGGACTGGCCTCATCTGATGGGCAAGGCCACCCTGTGGAGTTGAGGACTGACAGTTCCTCTAGGGCTAAAGCCTTCTATAGCAGCAAGTAGAGCCAATGGGGGTGGCTGTCCCTGGCCCTGCACTACTACAGATGTTCCTGCACCAAACCCTCTGGGCTCCACATTGGATGCCTTGCTGCTTTGACGACTTCTCTGAGCATATACAGAATAATCTTTGCAAACGGTCAATGAAACATTAAATTTTCTAGACTAGGTGTAATGAAAAGTGTAAATAATTTAATAATCGTAAGTTAAAATAGTAGCCAAAAATTAAGCAAGCAAAAATCATGTAAAATATTTGGTATAATAAATTATCAGGATAAAAAATTAAGGTAGATCCTTCCAAGGGATTCTGGAACAAGTTTGTTCTCTATCATAACTTTGTCATTTCTATAGTTGCAAACAAGAAAAAAAGTTTTGGTAAATCATGCCACAACTACTCAATATACTATTACGCAGCCATTAAAAATGATGTTTGCAAAAGTGTGGTACTAAAATAAAAAAAAATAATTACTTTATAAATTAATTTGAACCAGAATACATCAAATATAAGTATGCACACAATACAGAAAAAGTAAATTAAAAAAAAATACACAGATGTCAATAGGTATTATCTTTAAATGAGGTGGCTATAGATGACATTTTTCTTAAGTTTTACTTTACGACACTGAAATTTGTTACATTATTTTTAACAAAAATTTCAATAATTTTTATTTGCAATATATCACAAACACAAGTGTCCCCCTATTTTTGGTTAATCTAATTGAATTATGCATACCTCATGCTTACTAACCCATTTATGCCTAGTGTTCCATTATTGGAACACTAAGCTTGTGGGAGTTATTTATATCCTACTCCTCAAGGTCATCACCAAGTTCTGATTTTTCACACACAAAAAAATTGCAACCTCTGGCATAAATGGGTTAATACAATTAATTCCAGTGAAAATTCTTGCATACATAGAAAAATTATAGTAGAGACTCTGAATTTCTGTTAACAAATATTTACAATCCAATGAAGCTTATATGTTCTCTTCTTACCACCCAGCCAAGTTTCTTCTGTCTCTGAATTTTCACTACACTTTGTTAAAATATTTCTTACAACTCTTCATATGCAGTTTACTTTCATGCATTTATTTGTGTATAATTTCTTTATCTTGAATTCTTAACGATGAAGTTTTATCTACATTTCCTAGAGCACTTATTACAATGTTACATATTTGATAGTTTAAATATCTGTTAAACTATTGAAAGCTATAGAATTTTAGAGTTAAAAGAAAATTTGACAAGAAACCTTCCCCTAATTCATAACTCAAGATTTTGTAGGCTGGGGCAGTGGCTGATGCCTGTAATTCTAGCACTTTGGAAAGTCAAGGCTGGAGGATCACTTGAGGCCAAGAGTTTGAAACCAGCCTGGGCAACATAGCAAGACTCTGTCATCACAAAAAAATTTAAAAATTAGCCATGTGGTGGCATAACATAGCAAGATCCCATCTCCACAAAAAAATAAAAAATACAGTCATGTAGTAGCACATGACTGTAGTCTTAGCCACTCAAGAGGCTGGGGTGGGAGGATCACTCAAGCCCAGAAGGTCAAGGTTATAGTGAGCTATGATCATGCCACTGCACTCTAGATTAGGTGAAAAAGTAAGGCCCTGTCTCAAAAAAAAAAAAAAAAAAAAAAAAAAAAAAAAAAAAAAAAAAAAAAAAAAAAAAAAAAAAAAAAAAAAAAAAAAAGACTTTGAAGACCCCCCTACTTCTACCTTCACAAGAAAGTATATAAACTATAAGAAAACATCAAAATATACACAGTAGGTCCTCACACTATCTAGAGATAGTTTTTATGCCCCAAAATATATTGAAAATTCACAGCTTGACTGAGAATCAAATCAAGAACTCAACCCCTTTCACAATAGCCAAAAAAGAAGCAAACAAACTAAAACTTAGGAATATACCCAACCAAGGAGGTCAAAGACCTCTACAAGGAAAACTATAAAACACTGCTGAAAGAAATCACAGATGACACAAATAAATGGAAATACATCCCATGCTCATGGATGAGTAGAATCAATATTGTGAAAATGACCATACTGCCAAAAGCAATCTATAAATTCAATGCAATTTCCAATATCAAATTGGGATTGCAATTCTCAACATTAATGCAATATCACAATACCACCATCATTCTTCACAGAACCATAAAAAAAACCCTAAATTCATATGGAACCAAAAGAGTCTGCATAGCCAAAGCAAGTCTAAGCAAAAAGAACAAATCTGGAGGCATCATATTACCTGACTTCAAACTATACTATAAGGCTATAGTCATCAAAGTAGCATGGTACTGGCACAAAAATACACACCTAGACCAATGGAACAAAATAGAGATCCCAGAAATAAAGTCAAATATTTAAAGCCAACTGATCTTCAACAAAGCAAACAAAAACATAAAGTAGGGAAAGGACATCCTATTCAACAAATGGTGCTAGGATAATTGGCAAGCCACATGTAGAAAAATAAAACTGAATCCTCATCTCTCACCTTATATAAAAATCAACTCAAGATGAATCAAAGACTGAAATCTAAGACCTGAAACCATAAAGATTCTAGAAAATAACATTGGAAAAACACTTCTAGACACTGGCTTAGGCAAAGACTGCATGACCAAGAACCCAAAAGCAAAAAGCAACAAAAATAAAGATAAGTAGATGAAACTTAATTACTAAAAAGCTTCTGCATGGCAAAAGAAATAATCAGCGGAGTTAACTGACAACCCAGAGTGGGAGAAAGTCTTCACAATCTGTACATCTGATAAAGGACTAATACCCAGAATCTACAAAGAACTCAAACAAATTAGCAAGAATTAAAAAAACAATCCCATCAAAAAAGTGGGCTAAGAACACGAACAGACAGTTCTCAAAAGAAGATATACAAATGGCCAACAAGCATATGGAAAAATGTTCAACATAGCTAAGTATCAGGGAAATGCAAATTAAAACCACGATGCAATATCACTTCACTCCTGAAAGAGTAGACATAATAAAAAAATCAAAAAATAAAAGACGTTAGCATGGATACAGTGAAATGGGAACATTTTTTTACAATGAGTACAGCCACTATGGAAAAGAGTGTGAAGATTCCTTAAAGAACTAAAAGTAGATCTACCATTTGATCCAGCAACTCCACTGCTAGGTATCTACCCAGAGGAAAAGAAGTCATTATACGAAAAAGATACTTGCACATGCATGTTTATAGCAGCACAATTTGCAGTTGCAGAAATATGGAACCAGCCCAAATGTCCATCGATCAATGAATGGATAAAGAAAATATGGTATATATGTATACCATGGAATACTAGCCATAAAGAAGAATGAAACCGGTATTTGCAGCCACCTGTATAAAACTGTAGGGACATGGATGAACCTGGAAGCCATCACTCTCAGCAAACTGACACAGGAACAGAAAACCAAACACCGCATATTCTCACTCATAGACGGGTGTTGAACAATGAGAACACATGGACACAGGGAGGGGAGCATCTCACACTGGGGTCTGTCGGGGGGAAAAAGGGGAGGGACAGCAGGGGGTGGGGAGTTGGGGAGGGATAGCATGGGGAGAAATAACAGATACAGGTGA
>PVKV010014039.1:0-59031 GCA_004027835.1 Alouatta palliata | reverse complement strand
ATGATAGACTGGACAGGGAAAATGTGGCACATATACACCATGGAATATTATGCAGCCATCAAAAACGATGAGTTCGCATCCTTTGTAGGGACATGGATGAACCTGGAAGCCATCATTCTCAGCAAACTGACACAGGAACAGAAAACCAAACACCGCATATTCTCACTCATAGACGGGTGTTGAACAATGAGAACACATGTACACAGGGAGGGGAGCATCTCACACTGGGGTCTGTCGGGAGGAAAAAGGGGAGGGACAGCAGGGGGTGGGGAGTTGGGGAGGGATAGCATGGGGAGAAATGCCAGATATAGGTGATGGGGAGGAAGGCAGCAAATCACACTGCCATGTGTGTACCTATGTAACAATCTTGCATGTTCTTCACATGTACCCCCAAACCTAAAATGCAATAAAAAGTATATATATATATAAATAAAAAATAAAATAAATAAATAAAGCAGTGTCTAGAGGGAAATTTATAGCAATAAATGCCCACATGAGAAGCGAGGAAAGATCTAAAATCAACACCCTAATGTCACAATTAAAAGAACTAGAAAAGCAAGATCAAACAAATTCAAAAGCTAGCAGAAGACAAGAAATAACTAAGATCAGAGAAGAACTGAAGGAGACAGAGACACACACACAAAAAAACCCTTAAAAAATCAATAAATCCAGGAGCTCATTTTTAAAAAAGATCAACAAAACAGAGAGACTGCTAGCCAGACTAATAAAAAGGAAAAGAGAGACAATTCACATAGATGCAATAAAAAAAAGATAAAGGGGATATCACCACCAATCCCAAAGAAATACAAACTACCATCAGAGATTACTACAAACACCTCTATGCAGAGAAACCAGTAAATCCAGAAGAAGTGGATAAATTGCTGGACACTTACACTCTCCCAAGACTAAACTAGGAGATCTGGAATTCCTGAATAGACCAATAACAAAGTCTGAAGTTGAGGCAGCAATTAATAGCCTACCAACCAAAAAAAGTCTAGGACTAGATGGATTCACAGCCATAAATTCTACCAGAGGTACCAAGAGGAGCTGCTGGTACCATTCCTTCTGAACTATTCCAAACAATACAAAAAGAGGGAATCCTCCCTATTTTATGAGACCAACACCATCCTGATACCAAAACCTGGCAGAAAGGCAACTAAAAAAGAAACTTTCAGGCCAATATACATGATGAATGTTGATGCAAAAATCTTCAATAAAATACCAGCAAACTGAATCCAACAGCACAGCAAAGAATTTATCCATCACCATCAACTCGGCTTCATCCCAGGGATGCAAGGCTGGTTCAACAATCACAAATCTGTAAATGTAATCCATCACATAAACAGAACCAAAGACAAAACCCACATGATTATCTCAATAGATGTGGAGAAGGCCTTTGACAAAATCCAACAGCTGTTTATGCTAAATTCTCTCAAATTAGGCATCAATGGATTGTATCTCAAAATAATAAGAGCTATTTATGACAAACCCACAGCCAATATTATACTGAATGGGTAAAAATTGAAAGCATTCCCTTTGAAAACTGGCACAAGACAAGGATGTTCTCTCTCACCACTCCCATTCAACATAGTATTGGAAGTTCTGGCTAGAGAAAGAAATAAAGCATATTCGAATAGGAAGAGAGGACATCAAATTGTCCCTGTTTGCAGATGACATGATTGTATATTTAGAAGACCCCACTGTCTCAGCCCAAAATCTCCTTAAACTGATAAGCAATTTCAGCAAAGTCTCAGGGTACCAGATCAGTGCGCAAATATTGCAAGCATTGCTGTACACCAGTGATAGACAAACAGAGAGTCAAATCATGAGTGATCTCCCATTCACAATTGCTACAAGGAAAATAAAATACCTAGGAATACAACTAACAGGGGATGTGAAGGACCTCTTCAAGGAGAACTACAAACCACTGCTGAAGGAAATAAGAGAAGACACGAACAGATGGAAAAACATTCCATTCTCATGGTTAGGAATCACCCTCTCTTTAAATAGATGTAAGAACTAGATAACCAATCAACAAAGATATTATAGAACTCAACTAATAGTATCAAATCAACATTTGTAGACCATTATCCCCCAAACAGAAGAATGCTTACACTTCTCAAGTGCCCATGGAACATAAAATAGACCATATGCTGCTTAAAACCAAACATTGAACTTTTTTTTAAAAAAACTGAAATTGTACAGCATGAGTTCTCTAACCACAAAAGAATTAAAAGAGAAATAAATGACAGAAAGATTACAGGAAAATCTCCAAACACTTGGAAACTGAACAACACTCTTCTAAATAATCTATGGGTCAAAGAAGAAGTACCAAGGGAAATTAAAAAACAAACACACTGAACTGAATGAAAATAGAATATATCAAAATTTGTATGGCAGCCAAAGAAGTGCTGAGAGGGAAATTTGCACTACTAAATGCATACAGCAGAAAATATGAAAAGTCTCAAGTAAATTATCTAATTCCTACTTCAAGAAGCTAAAGAACAGCAAAATAAAATAGACACGCTGAGTCGTAAAGTAAAAATAAAAGTAATTCAGTGTTATGGACTGAACACATGTGTTCTTCCAACATTTCTTTTGTTGTAACCCTACTTCCCCGCCCCAACTCATTTGTGATAGTATTAGGACATGGGGCTTTTCAGAGGGAATTAGGACTAGACAAAGTTATCAGAGTGGAGAACTCACAAGTGGGATTAGCACTCATGAAAGAGTGAAAGAGAGAGAGCTTGCTTTCCCTCTCTGCTTTCTTCCATGAGAAGATATGAAACGTTTGCAGTATGAAGCCCAGAAGTGTGTCCTAACCAGAATCCAGCCATGCCAACACACTGATCTTAGACTTCCAGGATCTAGAACTGTGAGATATGATTTTTGCTGTTTATATATACCCAGGCTATGGTATTTTTGTTATATGAACATGTGCTAAGACATTCAGAATCTAAATTCTGATCCAAATGAAATTAAGACACAGCCAATTACAAAAATATCATTGGAAAAACCATGTGTTTGAAACTTAATAAAATTCCAAGTAATCCTTGGGTCAAAGAAAAAAAAGTACAGTGAAAATAACAAAGTATTTCAAACTAAATAATAAACTTATTACATATCAAAAGTTCTGGGATACAGTTAATAGTCTATCTAAAGGAACATTTATAGTCTTAAAAACCTACATCAGGAAAAATGGAAAAGAATAAAGTGAATAGTAAAGAAGCCCAGGAAGATTAGAATGCAAATGGACATTCTCTGGGAGGCGGGGCATACCATAGCCCAAGGTGACATTCCCCACCCTGTGTCCTGTTCCCCAATAAAAACAAACTCAAAAAAAAAAAAAAAAAAGAATAAAATGAATAATTAAATCAGTGCTTTAAAAATTAAAAAAATAATTAGCATGTGAAATCTAATGATATGGAGGGAAGGAAATAAGGACTGAAATCATAATGGAAAACACACGTACAACAAGAGAAAATCAAGAAAACCTAGAATTCAAATGTTGGTTCTTTAAAATAACTAAGGAAATTGAATGACCTCTAGCAATATTAACAGAGAAAAACTGAATGTTATTGACACAGATGATCAATATCACCGTCTGGTCTCACTACAGATTACAAGAGTGATTTGCTGGAACCACCTCATTCTTGCTCCTGACAGCAGACTATATGCAGTCTTTCCAACCACAAAACTTAGATGTTGACCATCATCTAATTATACACACCATGAAAATTGGTAAATACACTAAATCAAGTCTTTTTTTTTTTTTTTTGTCCCCAGAGAGCTGGTTTACCAGAACGCCCTGGACCTCGTTCCCCAAAAAAATTAAAAAGATAATTACAGGAATTATAACAACTTTATATTAATAGACTTGACAACTTAATTGGCATATTCAAATTCCTAGAAAAACAAAACTTAAGATGTAAAAATGTTTATTTCTAAACATTTGACTAGTCTTATATTTATTATAAAAAGGAAATCTATAATTGCCAATCTTTGTACAAAGCAATCTGTAAGCCCAGATGGCTTCTCCTGAGTTATTTAAAACAGTTAAAGAGAAAATAATGCTGATTTTACATAAACTTCAAAATAGCAGAAAAAAATCCCGATGTTTTTAAATTAATTAACCTTTAAATACTAAAATATAGTTTATATACATTGAAATGTTCAATATACTTAAATGCATAGTTTAATCAGTTTTAACCATTGTGATTATAAACTTTCAATGTGTAAGTTTTTTTTAAGCAGTCACTAATTCATAGTTAATCTTAACAGATTATTTTGGCTAAGATGTATTTGAATTACTGGGTTGATGATTTTCATTCTCATACAGTTTGCAGGTAAGTATATTCGTTGAGTCAACAAGGTAAAAAGAAGAGAAGATTCTTTGATAGTTAAAATTAAGAAATTATCCTATGGAATCCAGATGAGAAACAATTTAAGAATTATGTTTGATTAAATCTATTTAGAAATAATTGGAAGCATTTAGAATGAGCACTGACATCGGAAGAGTCTGGACAGAATTCAAAGAGAAACAGAAAAACACAGCAAACAGAAAATTTGTCAGGTTGTTAATTCAATTAAAATTTGTATGTAAAATGTCATGCAATTCAAAATTGCAAAAATAACTTTTAAGCATTATTTTTAAACCATAGAACAAAATGTATAAATTACTTATTTTTTCAAAAGATTCTATTTTTAAAGACAGAAGTTAAACATAGATTTTTTTTTTTTTGCTTTAAAGCATTAGCAATAGTTTCTAATACTTCATAAATAGGAAAATGAAGTAAGTTGAAAAAAACTAGTTAATATCACCATTTTGGGCAGCAAATGAAAGAGACACTTTATCTCTAAATACATAGAGACTCATTTTTCAAAGCCCAGCAAATTGGCACCTTCCTCTGAGGAATTTTCTCTACCTCCCTAATCAGAATTAATTTTCTTCATCTGAGATTTGAACAACACATTGCCTGTGCTTCTACTGTGACATTAGTTTATTTTTTTGTATGCCATATGGAGAGAGTTGCCCTGATTGTTTGCCACGTAAATGTTATGAACTCTGTGGCCTCAGGGACATTACCCTTGTAGCAACTGACACGAATCTACCATAGAGCAGAAATTTTTAAAACGCCTATTATAGAATCACTCACATTTATTTTCCTGGTTCAATATCCTGAGGTAAATAACCTACATATAATTTTTTAGAATAAAATTTCATTAGGAAATTAGTGTTCTTCAATAATTATATGTTAATACGTATAAATCTGTAAAGATGTGTGTTCTGTTGTATTTGTAATGAGCATGGATCGAGGAGCATTTTGCTCTTATGGAATTATAGAAAATTGGCTGGGCTTGGTGGTTCATGCCCATAATCCTAGCAGTTTGGGAGGCTGAGGTGAATGGATCACTTGAGGTCAGAAGTTTGAGACCAGCCTGGCTAACATGGTGAAAACCTATCTCTACAAAAAATACAAAAAATTAGCTGGGCATAGTGGCACATACCTGTAATCCCAGCTACTTGGGAGGCAGAGGCATGAGAATCATTTGAACCTGGGAGGCAGAGGTTGAAGTGAGCCAAGATCATGCCACTGCACTCCCGCCTAGGCGACAGAGCGAGACTGTCTCTCACACACACACAAAATTATAGATGGTTACAGCAAATCTGTCTCAAAGTTTATGTACTGCAGTTTCTTAGTATTACAGACAAGTAGGCAGAGGCCTATTTACATATCCATGATGTGAGAGCTAATTTAAGGCAAAACCAGAACCAGACCACAGATATCTTACCCTATAGACCATTTAGCCCAAATTAAATGTGGTAAGCGTGTGAATCTGGGAATTAGGCTCCTGCTATAACAACTGTAAAAATGTTTAATTATGCATTTTCATATTAGAATCCATTATCTTGGCACCATTTTACAACTGTAGGATATGCAAAAAAAAAAAAAAAAAAAAAAGAAGAAGAAAGAAAGAAAGAAAGAAAAAAAGACTACGGACTGTCTCAAATAAACTAAAGAATTTAGAAATGTTAATATTTGAATAAAATCCCTCTTTTCTGGACACTAACCAGTATTGACTTTCAGAGCACTACTATAATTTTCAAAATAAAATAGAAATATTTCCTGTGGCTAGAGTAAATATGACAAGGGAGACTCCATTTACTAAGTAGGAAAGTTTGAAAGTTTTAATAAAAGAACCATATATAACTAAGCTGCCTGAATATCACTGCATAAAATTAAAAGGTTTTTCAGTATCTAGATAAAATTTTTCATTTGAAATTATACTGATAATTCTTCACAAATTATTTTAATGAACGAAGATAAGTTAGATGTACATACAAAAGGGAACTGAGCTACCAAAATTCAGATGGGAACTACTGAATTTGATAATTTTTAGATTTTATATGGCCTTGATTAATTTTTAAAAGATAATAATGAAACCATTTTTGAGCTACAAAATAATATAATAAAATTCTCTCTGGCATTTTGGGGAGGTGTAATTACTACAGAATATTAAATTGGGAAAAGAGAAATAGAGCACTTAATCTGCATGAATAATTGGGACACCTGCACACAGCAGACAGTTCTGCTTTTGGGGAATGTGAAGGCATTGGTTTTCTACAATTTCAGCCATCATCACTATAATTTTAATAATGAAAGATTATGTAACAAAACTACTGATGACTAAAAATTAAATGTGATAAATCTAAATTCTTGGGAAGAACTACATTGGCCCAGTAGCTGAAAATTCACCACTAATTTGTATTCATAAATGCATTATGGGCTAAATTTGATCAATTCATTCTGGGAAATTGCCAATTAACTCTGATTGACAGTCTACTAGCTTAAGATATACACTTTTCAACAAAAACAGTGAACACACATTTATAAGTATACATTGTTTTTCCTTGCTTATACTGAATGTTTTAGTTTTACAGATGTTTTGTATCTTTGTTCTTTAGTGATACCATTACTCTCTTCCAGTAACTACAAATTCTTTAAAAGTTTTATACATTCATTTTTTAGAAAGCCAGCAAAAGTCAGTCTTATCAAGTCCTTCATAATATGATATTTAGAAAATAATAAAACTGTAACCACTGTATTAGTTAGAGGTTGACATTAAGATTTGTCCACCATTATTGGAGGAAAAATACTGATTAAAGAAACAGAATTTCCTCCAATTAAAAGAGATTGTGTATTAGGGAACGAAAACAATGTTACTAAGAAAAATGTCTGAAGACTCAGTATTGTTGAGACTCGTTTCTCGTGAGTATAAAAAGAAGGGATTCACAATATAAAAAGAATCCCTAGTAAGTCTTTGGCAACGCAGGAATAGAGGAAATAGTCAAGGACCATTATTAGTTCAAATATTTGGGAGAAAATTAAATATTTGTAAAAATTTGGCTAAAATTTGAATGGCTCCTTGCCTAAGAAAATGGCCCTGGAAACTTACTGTGTGGTCTTTGAATCCCAACTCTATTATTCAAATAAGGCTTGCTTTTTGGAAATTACTTAATGCTCTCTCTTCTGTTTTACTTTTAAAAAATGGGAATAGTAATATTTACCTCATAACTATTGAGATTATTAAAAAGTTAATGCATATAGTGTTCCCGGTAGCCTGGTACACAGTAAAAGTTCAATCAATGTTAGTTATTACTATTCTCTAAACATGCTGGTACACTCAAAAACTTTTAATCATAAAACTTAGAAATTATAAGTCTTTTTGTAATAAGCGTAAAGATCACTTAAAATATTAGCAGTGCTAATATTTGACGTTTCAGTCAAATCAGTTCAGAAAAAATTAATACTAAAATTCATATTTAAAAAATACAGTGTTTTCACGTTGATAAACTAGTGTTAGTTAAATCATCACTTTTTTGGAACAGAGTTATGATGTTCCTGGAGCTTATTTCTGCACAGTTAGGAAAGTGTAAATTCATGCTTCACTGAATACATATTGACTTCTTCCACAAAGGTTAACTCTATTTCAATATTGACATACTTCTTTACTTCTTTATATTAGAACTCTTAGATCACAGCCAAGAAAAAATATGCTGAAATAATGCTAAAATTAATAAAGAGCACATTTCATTGATTCTAAAATCATTTACAGTGTCATTTTGCAGAGGCCATGGGTTCAAAAAAGGAAAAAGTAAAGGCCTAAATGAGTTCCAAGGCATCATGGGAGCATGATGTGAAGAATATAGTTTAATGAAGTATACTGCACACTACAGTGGCTTTAAAACGTGTCTGTAAATTATGTGACACTTCTTCCATCACAGGGTAGAGACATTTGACCCTTCCTGGGACGGGGCCAGGCTTTGTCACTGCATTGAAGAATGGACAACAATGATGACACTGCATTTCTTCAGAAGCTACATTAGAAAAGCCCATGCATGCAGTTCTTGGAACACCTGGTCTGGTAGCCTTGAGAAGTCTAACTACCTTGAAGCTGCCATGTGAAGAAATCATAAGACAAGAATGAAAGAGAGACAAAGAGAAGTGACAGACTGACCTGAGGAGCCCAGCTGTAAGAGCTTCTTAGTCCAGAGACTAGATATCTGAATAAAAAATCATTGAAGATTATTGCAGAACTAGCCACTCTCTAGCTGCAATTATACGGGACAGCCTGAATTTTTTAGCTGAGCCTCTCAACTCCCAGATTTGTGAGGAAAACAAATGATCGCTATTGTTATAATCTATTCTTTTGGGGTGGTTTGTGACATAGCAATGAATTATCATACTAATGTGGCCTTTCAAACAAGTTGACAACATCACACACATTAATGATTGAATATGAACATGGAATTTTCTAATTTTGCTTAACATCTTTTAATACATACTTACGCTATCAAAGAGCCATATCCAGAAAATAAATCTAATATGAACTGATGAACTTAAAAAAGAGACTCTCACACTAAATACATTTATTGAGCATCTACTATATGCCAGATAACATTCTAGGCTCCAAGACTACATCACTAAATAAGAAAACAAACAGACAAATTCTTTACCCCTGTAGTTCTATTAAAAACATAGACAATAGGTTAGGAACTATGTATAAAATAATTCCAGGAAGTTATGTGATAAGAAGCAATAAATCATGGTATGGAAATTAGAGGTAGGCTATTTAAGACAGGTTAGTCAGAGAAGGTGTTTGCCAGAAGGTAGTATTTGAAAATTAACATTCAAGGCAGAAAGACCAATGTGTCTAAAGTAGAGTGAGTAAAAATGGGAGGCATATGAAATGATAAGGAATTTAGAACCATTTTGGGTGAGATTAAAAGCCAAGGGAGTAATCTGATCAGGAAAATGAATTTTTTTAATTATTTCTGAGTGCACAGTAAGAATTATCCAGCCTTCAAGTCATTGGCTATGGGTATGTGTCTGAGTTCTAGTCAATAGACGTGACTGATAGGCAGATAATGTGTATCTGCCCATAAAAATCACATGTGTGCCCTTTCAAGCTCCATCCCATTTCCCGACGACAGGATGGAGACAACACTCATAGTAACCTTAGCAGCCACAGATTGAAGATGGCAGAGACATGATCAGCCTTGATACCTGAATGACCACATGGAGCAACACAAACGCACGCACACACACACATACACACACAGTACACCCAGCAGCATTAACAACTAGTAAACGCTCCATACTCTTTCATCAACAAAATCTGAAGTTTTTTTCTTTTGAGTAATTATGTGTACGCGTATATTTATTAACTTAGCCCAGACTACTTTATGTAATTTAGCAGTTGATTTTCTAAAAGCAGGGCTGCAGTGGAAAGAATAACAATAAAAAGACTATTTTAATCAATTAGGTGTGGTATATCGATGATTTGAACATGTGTGGTAGCAGTGAACATGGAAAGATGGATCAGATTAAAAGTGTATTTTGAAGAAAGAAGCAGAACGACTTGCTGATATGTTACCTTCAAGAATGCCAGCTAGAAAATTTGAAAATTCCTCTAATTCTTCTACATTTTTGTAAAACTAGATGATAGAATAGACTTTTCCTGTCTCACTTTTCCCTGAAAATAGAACACACAAAATTCCACAGTAAGTGGAAAACAGATCTCCTTTTTATGCGTAATTTTTGGAGAAAGTGGAAGAAATCTCGTTCCATGATTCTTAGACTTTATAGACAATTAATGGTAAAAGAAGAGTAAAAAACCAAATTTAATTAGAAGGATATCTTTAAAACTGTGAGAAAACTGTGAGAGGCAACTTCTTCCAAACCCAAGGTGGAGAAAGAGAACCTGTCTGTTTCATCTCAGTCTTACTAAGGAGCTTTCCATCGGACCTGTCAGCTTTGAAATATTTTCCCTACAATGTTGCTTGACTCATATCTGAAGAAACTAAAACCTGTGTGGCAAGAGAACAGAAGGAATACACTGAAATTTATGAGCTCTCATAGCTTACTGGTAAGCATTTCCACCAGACAGACGTGAGTCTCACAGGGCACATGACCATGTCTTGAGCTCTGTTTAGTTGGCTGCTTAGAAGAAAAAGAGAGAAGCCATCAGCAGAAAGGGTGTGGGGTACAGCACAAGATGCTCAGAAAATGTGGCAAATTCATGGACTCAGGGAAACACCCATCACTGGACACCTCTCTTTAATCTATGTAGATCAATATATTTTCTAGGTAGAGAAACTTTCTAAGGATCCATTAACATGCCACCAAGGAACTGGAAAAGCTTTATATAGAGAAGATCTTCATAGCTCACTCTGAGCCAGGGTGCTTAGAACCTAGCTATCAGGCTGGGATTGGGTTATGTGGAAAGGTAGGTGGAGAACTCACAGACAAAAAAGCCAACTATGCTTCATCTCCCTTCCTTCCTTCAGGTCTCCAGCCCAGAGTGAACCCAAGCTGGGGAGGGGAGAAAATTTTGTATTAAATCAGGTTTAGAGTTATTACTATTTTGGACCATGCATCCAAAACACTGAATATGCTAAAGAACCTTGTGGTTTGAATATACTAAAGAACATTCAAGGAGGCCACAATACACTAAAATACTGTAATGTCTTGATCATATTTTGAACAATACATGCTCAACACAGTGATTTAATTGATGACAGAAGAGAAATGTAGGCATTTCTGAATAGAGTGAATTATGTAAACAGAGACCTTTAAATGGAAGTGACATATCAAACAGGAGTTTGAAAAGCATTGAGCTCAGGGCATACAACACGTGGCTAGGAAATCAACATAACATTCCTTTCAGGTGTATTAGGCAACTGCTTCTCTCCTAACTTAGAAGAAATGTAGCTCAGTCACTGCAAGTTCTTAAAGAAGTGTAAGAAAAGGCTTTGATGCTACATTTATAAACGTTCTCTGAAAGTAGTAAAACATGTGAGATTTGTATTCAGTTTTGTACTTCTTATCTACATAGGGTATTATCTCCATTATTTACACTGTTCTCTATTTTTTAAACAGTAAAGAATTCAGAAATGTTTCTAGAATTTTATTTCTATCAGCACCCTACACTCTTATTCTGTGCATGGATATTCTTAAATGAGGATGGGAATTCCATGCACAAAATATCTTTGTGCTTACTCAGAAACTTGGTCCATGGATCCCGATTTAATTACAGAGAAGAATGAGAAAAGGTAAACCTAGATTTCTATTTCTACTGTATCCATGACACAGTTAATTTAAGACTCACAGAGGTCTACACATTCAGAAGGCTTGAAAATAGTTTATTTGATGTAATAAAAAGAAAACTGTTCTCCGTAAGTGAATTTCTTGACTTCTGTGGACCAGAAATCAGATGCCTCATATTATTGTAGTAGCTTTTCTCCTCCCAGTTTAATCTAGGACCCTTTCAAACCAAGACTACTTCCATATTCAGTAAGACTACATACAAATTTGATTTTATGAATTATATGAATGCCACTGCTGAGAAGTCCTGCTGGCATTATAATATGATTATGCAAATATACACTTCAGATAAATTAAAGGCATAAAAAGAAATTGTAATATTGAAGAAATAAATTTTTAAGGCTTTATTTCAGGTCTTTCATGTCAAAGTTGGAAACTTTCTTTTGTAAGGATATGGACGAAACCTATAGAGAGGAGCCAATCATTCTCTAAGCTGGTATTTGCTGTTCACTGGGTTAGTCACTTACAAAGGGTGCACAACCAACACAGATATCTTATACTGGACATTTTGCCAGTTGTACATGGATTCATATAGTGGCAAATGATCCCATTATGAAAATTAAATTCAATGCAACAAGTTATTGTTCTTGATAAAATAATGGAATAAAAGATTCTGCACTGTATCCATGGCACTTAAGGATAGATGTTACAATACTTTAATATTATACTTTAATCATTTTACTTCAATAATGTAATCATACTACTTCACTACTTTAATCATTGCAGCAAGATTTGGTAGATTATTTTATGCCTACTTAGAAAAGCAATCATTTTTAAAAGCAAAAAACAAAAAACAGAAATAAAACAAATGTCGATGACAATAGAATTTTTCTGTCTTTTTTTTCGGGGTGGGTAGAGAGTGAACAGAATCTGGTTGTTCATTTACACAAGGCTTAACATGAGCTCCATTTCTCAAAACTAATATTTTTTACATAAAGGTTGGATACTTCCCTTGTGAATTCTTTGTTTTCTATATATTTCCATATATAATTCCTTGTACTTCTATATTCCATAGGAACTGTAAATTCTTTTTACAGCAGGCATTTACTCACTGATCTTTGCAGTCACACTCATGTATTCCCTACATTTGTTGAGTCCTTAGCATATGGTAGGTGTGCAGTAGAAGACTGTTAAACTACTGAAATAAAGAGCACTTTTCACTGATTCTAAAATCCATCTTTATTTCTACATTTTAACAATTCTGAGATTTGAATGCATCTTATATTCAATAGTCTATCATGGTTGCTATTAATAATCATGACCTGACATAAATCTCAGAGACAGTATTTTTCTATAATTCACAATTATTAATGTTCTTAATGACACAAGAACAGTATTGTATAGCAAACTATGATCATGAATGACCCTATAATAAAAACTAATTTAGAAGCTGAGTTCTCAGTGTGAAGTATTAGGAATAACATAATGAATTTATTTTGCTTTTATTGTCTTTTTATGTAGGCTAATGATTGACATGTTTTAAAAGAAAATATAAGTATAAACAAACTTAGAAGAGATTTTTCAATAATGTCCTATCTCATAAGACATTATGGTAGTTTATTTGGAAGCATGTTTTATTTTGTAATTATACATGTTATAATTACTAAATATTATGTGATCTACACTTCTGTGGCATAAAGTACACTATTCATAGTGTTTTGATTCACACTATACCTTGAAATATTTTGAATAGAGTATATTTTTGTCAAATAGAATATGTCTGACAACTTGCATAACAGATAACTAAAACCATCACAATCTATGTTCACAAAATCACAAATGTTTACTTTATAGACTTATGTTTTGCCTCCATCATAAGTAATTTTCATTTGTGTGTTCAAAAGGTCATCTTCTGTATACGGATGTCTATTTTAACTTCAGAGGCATCACTGCCCACCCTCCACGTCCAACCCAGGACCATACCAGGCGAAGTGAGAAATGAAGAAACATATGGCCTCTTTGTACATCTGCCTAGGAACATCCTTCCATCTTCTAGAATGGAGGGAAACATGCCTGTGTCGTGCCAGCACACTAGCTGGTAATGGCCACACTAGAACAGCGTTGCTACTTTGACTTAGTGACTTACATTTTGCTCCAGTTCCTTAAATAAGCATTGTGTGTTCTATCTCTCACTTTTCTTTCTTTTCCCAATTTCAATCTGTCAAAACACTAGTCAACCTATAAGACCTAGTACAAATGTTATCAGAGATTCCCTAATAACCTCAGCCAGAAATGGCTATATATTTTTTAAATTTCCATATATTTTGTTTATTCTTTTCAAACACCATATCATATGACTATTGATATATAAATTTTTCCACTATTTGACAATAGAATCCTGAGTACAGGGTAATGTTTGGTAGATCTCTATATAACCTCACAATATGGTTGTAAAAGGGGCTTAATAAAAGTTTACTAAATTGATAAATTTACTGAATTCCTAAATTAATATACAATCAGTGTATATTTTACACAGTGAATGTTTTATGGTATATGTCATATTGTCTTTCAATTTTTTTTAACTAAAATCATACTATTAAAAGCATTCAATGGTATCACTAAGAATATGTTCTGAAAACTATTCAATGCAAATATAAAGCAATGTTATTAAGCTTTAAACTGTTTAAGTTCCACTTACACATATTTATACACGATTTTCTCTGTATTTTACAGATATATGCAATATTTTAGGAGGTAATTTTATATCAACCATTATTTGCTCAAAAAGAGCCTGAATAACCTATGTTGTAACGTTCTCTCAGCAAACTTACCTCTCACAATGATGTTGGTGGACTTTTTTGCAGGGTTTCCCACATTATTATTGGCAATGCAGCTGTAAGTACCAGCATCATCTGAGGTGATGGCAGGTATGGTCAAAGTTCCTCCGTTCAAAACAGTCTTTTCAGGCAGAGTCCCAAAGGACCTGACCCAGGTGAGAGAAGGTGCAGGCTCTCCTCCTGTTGTAACACATACTAATGTTATGGCCTCTCCAGGATTTACAACTATAGGATCATCCACCAAGAGTTTAATTGACGGTGATGCTAAAAGACATAAACAAAAGAACATGCACCTATTTAGATATGCTACAACTAGAAGCCAACAGCATGCATTATATTGGTTCATTCAAAAACTTAAAATGAAATATAGTCCTCGTTTGCCAAAATCATACTGTATTACTGAAATTTAAACAAGATTTAATGGTTTCATATTTTAATGAAATGGCATAAACATATAGAACTGTATTGAGACTCTTACACATAGAAAGGGGAATTAAAATTCATGGTTCCCGGACTATTGTTCTGAAATTGGAATAATAAGAGTGATAAAAGTTTTAAAACAAAATATTCCTTTCTTTTTGATGCTGACCATCATCTTCTGTTTTTGTCATTCCCAGTACAGATACTGCAGCTATTCAGTCCTTGTATTTTCACAATGAAGATGGTTAATTATTTATCTTTTTGGATCATTCTGAGATGAAATAATAAATTTTTGCAATCTGAAGCCAACCAAGTGAGAGATAAAGGCATTGATCACCCAGTCTTTAATCATTGAGTCTGATTTTTGTTATTGAAATAAATAATAAAATCTTCTAATTCTAATGCAGCACCATATTTCATCTCTAAACTCTTCACTTACAAAGGTCTAGGCAGTGAACGCCTATAAACACGGCTTTAAAACTTAGAAATATTTGAGAGCTCAAACAGCCACCAAACTATGCTTGTTATTACTGTTTGTGTTATAATAATCCCTTACTGAAAACAAGTCTTTTGTAATCTTTCAGGTTAAAAAAATACAAAGATTTGTACTGGTACTAAAATTCATTCATTAGAAAAAGCTCTGTTGCAGCCTTTTCATCACACAGTCCAAACAGAAACTGTACAAAAACTATATTCACATATAGCACTTATTTTTTTTTTGCTTACACTGCGGTGCTAGTCTAAATAATGCATCCCTAAATGAAAACAGGGGAAATACATTATAATGACATTTCAAGTCACACATTCAGAAATATTTTGTCAAAGTTAGAGCTCTACTGTATGAAATCAATCTA
Source organism: Alouatta palliata (assembly GCA_004027835.1). Classification (NCBI taxonomy): domain Eukaryota; kingdom Metazoa; phylum Chordata; class Mammalia; order Primates; family Atelidae; genus Alouatta; species Alouatta palliata. The sequence continues at coordinate 43,311 of PVKV010014039.1, read as the reverse complement.
CATTAGAAATAAGCTGTTCAATTGTACTGTATGACTCTTTTATATAATCAGCTTAGAGTTGAGAAGCGTTTTACTCAGAATAAAAGCTAGACTGCTTGTGTAGTTCAAAATTGTCTGCTTTGTTTGAAAAAAAAAAAAAAAAAGCCAGAAGAAGCAAGATATAATTCCACATTATAGTTCTATGGGAAAGACATGAAGTGCCTGTATGACCTTTTTAAACATCAATGTTGCATGTTGTCTCTTCTAATATCACTTTAAATAACATGAAAATATTTTAAATGTCATACTATTAGCTCATTTGAAGAGTTCATGTGAAATTATTAAGATTTATGATTGAAAATCTTTTGGGAAATGCACTTCATGAAAATAATAGGCAGAAGTTGCCATACTTTGGTGAAAAAAAAAATTTCGAAGAGTTATTTAATGTTGTTAAACTGATAGAAGACATTACTAATTAAATATTCTGAAAATAGATATTATACTTAATTATTAATATGTCATCATCAAGAGGTAAAGGATATCTTGATAGCCTGACTTAAGGTAAATGGCATAATCATATAAAAGTATATGAGTAAAATATAAGTACAGAGATCGCAACATTTATATCATATTAACAAAGTTTAATTTTGTTCACATCACATTTTAGTAAAATTAAAAGGCCCAAGGGCTAAAGGCTATTAATAGCATATACTTGGACTATGGACACACACAATGGTAACATTAAGTCAAGGAACATTTGCCCCTGAAATTCATTTGTATAAGATGAGTTGTTTTCTATTAGACATTATTTAAAGAAAAAAGCTTGAGATAATTTCAAAGTGCAAAAATAATGCCTACATAACAAGATCACTGTTTTAACTAAAATACATTTTAGAAACACATTCACAACACTATTAAAAATGTTTTCTTTCAAATTTGACTTGAAAATACAGCATTGCTCAAGTTACTTTTATTGATGGCAGCATTTATCTGATTGTACCTGAAATTAAAAATAACCCAGGTAGACTACAAAACAGCTAACAATTTCAAGACTTTTAAAATATTCATATATATTTTAATACTAAAATTTGTTAGCTATAAATTTCAAAACAGAAAAAAGTTGAAATCATTGTCATTTTGTTCTAGTCTCTTACTTTTTATTTCATAAGTATCAGTATTTTAAAACTATAAGGCTTTGCTTAAGAAACCAAGACATTAGGATTATTCAAGCTTCAGTGTAAATCATGTCCTCGGTTAAAAACTAATACGGGAAAAACATAAAAAGTTTTTTGTCTATTAACATATTTTAAGGAAAATATTTTATATTGGATGAATCATTTGCTAATTTGGGGGTATACAAGAGTAACGTAAAACATTCTGGGTCATTCTCTTTTTATAGGTTTCCATAGCTACCCCTGCTGATTTTTCTTTCATATTACCTTCTGTATTAGCTAGGCTACCACTATGACTCTTCAGCCAGATGAAAAGTATCATAATTGCATTCTCTGAAGTATTATATAATGTGACAGTTAAGTGATATGCGTACGAATTCCAGAGAAAGGTACCTGGGTTCAGAGAAAGGTACCTGGGTTCTCCCGTTTAATACCTGTGTGAACTTGAGCAAGTTCTTTCTTGTCAATTGAGGGCCTCAATTTCCCACTGCTGAAATAGGGGAAAATAACTGCAAATATCTTGTAGCACTGAGATAATTTAGCATGTGTAATCTAAAGCCCTTACAATGGTACTTAGTATGAAGAATGCACGAAATAAGTGTTTTATTTTGTCTTTTTTTTTTTTTTTACACTCCATACTCTGGTCCAGTACTTGGAACTGAGTTAATAAATATTAGAAACACAAGGCATAAAATGAGAAAATTAATAAATGAGTGACTACTATAAAATATATGGTCACTACCAAATGCAATTATTCTGTTGGATATTGTAGAAATATCTTGACCATTTTGATTTTTGAAAGTCCTATACCATGCATAGTCAAGACAATCCTAAGCATAAAGAACTGGGGGCATCACACTACCTGATTCCAAACTATACTACAAGGCTACAGTTATCAAAACAGCATGGTACTGGTAACGACACAGATATAGACCAATGGAACAGAACAGAGGCCTCAGAGGCAACGTCACACATCTACAACCATCTGATCTTTGACAACCCTGACAAAAACAAGCAATGGGGAAAGGATTTCCTGTTTAATAAATGGTGCTGGGAAAACTGGCTAGTCATGTGCAGAAAGCAGAAACTGGACCTCTTCATGACACCTTACACTAAAATTAACTCCAGATGGATTAAAGACTTAAACATAAGACCCAACACCATAAAAACCCTAGAAGAAAACCTAGGCAAAACCATTCAAGACATAAGCATAGGCAAGGACTTCATGACTAAAACACCAAAAGCATCAGCAACAAAAGCCAAATTAGACAAATGGGATCTAATTAAAATAAATAAAGCTTCTGTACAGCAAAAGAAACAAATATTAGAGTGAACTGGCAACCAACAGAATGGGAAAAAATTTTCGCAATCTGCCCAGGAGACAAAGGGCTAATACTCAGAATCTAAAAAGAACTTAAACAGATTTACAAGAAAAAAAAAAAAAAAAAAAAAACTAATTCAAAAGTGGCAAAGGATATGAACAGACACTTTCAAAAGAAGACACATGTGAGGCCAACAAACATATGAAAAATCGCTCATCATTACTGGTCATTAGAGAAATGCAAATCAAAACCACATTGAGATATCATCTCACGTCTGTTAGAATGGCGATCTTTAAAAAATCTGGAGAAAACAGATGCTGGAGAGGATGTGGAGAAATAGGAACACTTTTACACGTTGGAGGGAGTGTAAATTAGTTCAACCATTGTGGAAGACAGTGTGGCGATTCCTCAAGGACCTAGAAATAGAAATTCCATTTGACCCAGCAATCTCATTACTCGGTATATACCCAAAGGATTGTAAATTGTTCTATTATAAAGATGCATGCACATGTATGTTCACTGAGGCACTGTTTACAATAGCAAAGACCTGGAACCAACCCAAATGCCCATCAGTGATAGACAAAACAAGGAAAATGTGGCACATATATATCATGGAACACTATGTAGCCATAAAACACGATGAGTTCAAGTCCTTTGTAGGGACATGGATGAATCTGGAAACCATCATTCTCAACAAACTGACAGAAAAACAGAAAATCAAACACCACATGTTTTCACTCATAGGTGGGTGTTGAACAATGAGAACACATGGACACAGAGAGGGAAGCATCACACACTAGGGTCTGTTTTGGGGGACTAGGGGAGGGACACCGGGGAGTGGGAAGGTTGGGGAAGGATAACATCTGGAGAAATGTCAGATATAGGTGACAGGGGATGAAGACAGCAAACAACATTGCCATGTATGTACTTATGCAACAATCCTGCATGATCTGCACAGGTACCCCAGAACCTAAAGCACAATAAAATTAAATAAATAAAAAAAGAAAGTCCTACACCATATATATATAACATTTTAAATATAACTATACATTTTAAATAATTATTAATTTTGTTTTATAATATTTGTATTTGGAAATTGAAACTATTATATTTCAAGATTCAACACTTCCCCAAGACCTTTAAAAGCTCATCAGCAGAAGGCACTATATCTATGTTAACGCTTGTTACGTAGGTAAATGCTATTTTTCACAATGTTCCAAAATTGCCCAACCACTCTGGGTCTACCCATTATAAGCTTCTTCTTCTGCATTTATATGGATACGGAAGACATGAAGAAAGATAACATTCATTTCACTAAATCATGTACATAGCTGCATGTTTAATATACATCTACAGCATGTGTCAATTGAATAGTCTCATTACTATGTAAGGATAAACATGGAAGGTCATAGAGGTCGCTAATTCCCTTATTGCCATGTAAAAAGCGCTCTGTTCTAAAACAATTACAGAATCTAAATGTCCATTGATTCATCACAGCCACATGGGAGGTAAATTATTAGTTTATGCTCATTGTTGAGTAATAAAAAGTTAAAGGCGAAGGCTAAAATGGAGTAAGAGCAACACTGGATGAGACAGTGTAAAATATTTATTAGAGATCTTTGTCAAACCAAATGAAAAGGTGAAATACATAAAGTAAAAAAAAAAAAAAAAAGGAATCTTTCAGATTAAGCACAGCACTTATATTCTAAATCAGAGACTATTTTAAACATTTTATAGTTATTGTCAAAACATGGCTCCAGTTACATAAAAATAATTCCAACTACACCACCAGCTATAAGCATTCTCTATGTATGCAGTGCTGAGAAATGACTATGGTGCCAGTCAGAGGATCGACCCGAATGGTCGTCTTCGAACATGTAATAATGGAAGGCACAGGTCATGACAGTCATCATCACAGAGATTTTAGTCTCCTCATCAAGATCAGCATGTCAGTGTTCTAGCATGCTTGATGTGCTCTGCAGTGGAAATACTTGATAAATGGAGGAAAGCAAGAAAGAGAGAGAGAGATAGAGAGAGAGAGAGAGAGAGAGAGAGAAAGAAAGGCGGGGGGAGACAGAGAGAGAGAGGGAGCGAGAGAGAAAGATAGATTCTTAAATCCAAAATCATAAATTCTTAATAGAACTTCAATAACTGCAACAAATAAAGTATATTTTAGAAAATACATTTGAGAAAAAGGAATTCTTCCTATGTCCCCTTAAGCATCTCTTCTCCTGGCAAACAAAGTTTTCTTGGACTGAGCAACAGCTACTTCAGTGGGTCCAAGAGAGGAACAACCGGCCTTTTGACTCCCACATCAAATCCCAAACATTTGGATATTTGAAATCATAGATCAGTTTGTCCCTTCCTGTGTGAGGTCACTGAGTATGACTGCCAGTATGGACAACGACATAGTCATCTCATAGAAAAGACTCCATGTCCCAGGGAAACAGCTCCCAGCCCTGCAGTGGTGGAATGGAGGGAGCAGAGAGACCAGCTAGCATTAAAAAGTGCCAAATCAATAGGAATGAGAGCGGCCTGAAGAAATATATGCTAGTCAAAGGATTCAGATCTCATGCTCCAGGTCTTGGTACAACAGCATCTCCTAGAATTTAAACTAGGTGGCAATTCCAAATTGATAACATTTTTCTGAGGATATGGCAGAATAGGAAGTTGAAAGAAAAAATAATATTGAATTATGAAACAGTAGAGATAGGTATGTATTTTTCAAACCCAAGTCTGTATACTGGGGTTCATGCCCACTAAAAGTTGTAGTAATTCAATTCCTCATGAGGTCTTTGGGTGTGTGTTGCGAAGATTTAATTTGGGATTAACTACGAATACATTCTGTAGGAAGAAGATACTATTTTAGCAGAAGTCATTTACTTCTCAGGTGCTTTGTTTTTGCTGCTACCAAAAATAATATGTAGATATGAAGATAAGCACATTTTTAAAAAATCTGAAAGCAGAATAGTGTTCATCATCTTTACATTCTTACAGACTTTGACTCTCTGTAGATCTGGAGCATTTAATTATGAAAAAGGAGCCGAGCTTTCCATCTAGACTTTGAGTAAATTGGTATGAAGCAGGTAACTACTATAAAAACCTGCCAGTTGCCTTGAAGTAGAGATATTCTAACTTAAGCTGGAGACTTTTTTTTTTTTTTTTTGGAATGGAAATAATCTGAGTATTAGAAACTAATCTAATTCACAGAGAAGATTATGAGGAAGCAGAAACACACACACACACACACACACACACACACACAGAATAAACTCCAATTTTAAAATAGGAAGGAAGGATCTGCTTAGTTTGAATCCCCTTAAAAGCAGGTCCTTGCACAGCAGTTCATTTGGACTGGAATCACAGGAAACATACTGAAGAACCATAAAAGGGCTAAACAAGGAAGGAAGAAAAGCCAGTAAAGGGGCACTAATGAGCAGGTTATCACTGTGGGAAACCTGGCTCCCTGCTGCTAGAAACCCTCTGAGAGATCAAGCCAAGGACACCTCACAAAGCTCTCTATCTAAAGAACAAGGGGCCTGGCTCAGGTGTGTATCCATCAGCTGCTGCCCCTCATTAGTTGGGAACTATTCTCTGGGCATTAACTTTCCAATCTCATGCTCTGGCTGAACACATTCCTGCATTCAGTGCAAGTTCTCAGACCGAAGAATAAATATGCAATCTGTCCAAAGAAACTTCAGTAACCTTCAGCCAGGACAGGAGAAAAAGCAAGACACCCACAGTGTCTGCTGTGACTTTGTTTCTATGTAAATCTGGCGATCAACGAGTGGCTACATGGAGACAATGTGTAAAGGATAAAGAAAGAACAAGAAGGGGTAGGTGGTAAGTCAAAGCACCACTATCAGTCAAGATCTAGATGCAAAATGAAATAATGAGAACACAGGAACTTAAGAGAGAGGAGGTAAAAATACACGATTAACTTTCTGCTTCTGTTCGATGACCCTACGTTACTGAAACCATAGAACATACACAGATGATTAAAAACATTAAATCAAGCTTTTATGTCGAGAAACACACTTAAACTGTGTTTACAGTTTCAAGGAATAGAAAAACATTTCTCTTGGAAGAATGAGTCATTTCACTGAGATGAAGATATCACTGTATTTTCATGTATTTCATTGAAATTCATTTTCAACATGTATTTCAATGAAATATAAGTAGCAGTGACTATTTCACAAAAGATGAGATATTATAAGTTGATATGAAAACGCAAAATGATCTACCCATTTATTTGGAGTTATTATTCAAATACTATCATTCACATATGGATTGATTCTCATGAAGCCCAAGACTGGTATCTTGCTGGGAAGTTCTATTTAAAATGGTGCTCCAGGAAATGACAATATTTGAAATAGCATTCATAAATAGTTTTTAATGTAGGAATAAACTTTAGCTGCAAATATTGAAGTCAACATGTATTTCTCATTACTTTAATATTCACAGGACAGACATTCATGGAAATGACTGAGAAGGCAGAGTAACTTTATTCTTGGAAAACTGTGTAAGTTTTTAGGAAAAGATGTGATTCCCATGACCATGGGTCCTAAATCACAGATTTCCTAGATGAGTTTTGTTTGCCTGATACAGTATCTGTTGTTATCACCAGTGAATGAACGCCTTTAGGCATTGCTTGTTCTCCCTAATACAATAGGTTCCCTATCCATTCATTTATAAGTACTTCTAAAGCATCTACTATGTATCAGGCCCTGTGATAGTAAGCTGTGATGTATCAGTGAAAAAAATAGTCAAAGAATCCCTGCAGTCAGAAGCTTACAACTTAAAAAGAAGAGAAACAGCACCCTCAGCATGACTCTCATGGTCTTAACTGACTTTGTATGTTTACTTCACCTGCCTGTTCTCTGAAGTCATGTGCATTTATCATGCTTGACTGGGATGTTTATGTCATCAGAGCACAGAGATCAAAGAAAACTGCCAAAAGGTCCATTCTTCAGTAAACTAAGACTTTACAAAATACAATTAAGTGACACTTACACTGGAGTCTTGTCACTGAACAATATAAATAGAAAAGCTAGAGAAATAGAACTTGTGTTCTAAGATAAGCAAAAGTCAATGAAGCAAGATAAGATGATCCCACTGCATAAGCCATACCAATAGTTGGGGTACTAATACCTAGCAGCTTATAAGGTCTTTACAAACATTGACAAGGTATCATGAAAAAAAAAATTAGCACTACACCTATCTCCCTCCCTTGATCAACAATTCCTTACTGTTCTTTCCAACAGGTGAGGTCCTGGTAAACTTAGTCTCATTCAAGTTTACAGGAAGCTGAGCATTCACTTCCTACAGAATCCCAGAGGGTCATCTCTCATGGAAAGAAAAATCCAAGCTATGCATTTCCACCTGAGGTATTTGTTGTCCGTAAAATTTTCTTGTTATTAATGGAAAACACCAGAATTTTAAGCACAGTAAGAGATTATACAGACACTTTCATCACAAGATCAGCAGAGCATGAACTTTCTATTTCGCCTGCCTGGAATTCTCTTTCAGTGCTTGTCCACTCATTAAACCAGTCATCAGGCAATTTATCATGCTCAAATAACAGTAACTATTCTTCACCAAAATTTCTAGCTTTTGTCCAGACCAACTGAGTTGCTTCTTTGTGTGAGAATAACTGTTTATAATACCCCCTCATTAGAACATTTGTCCCTATGCTTTCACTGTGAGATACTTATGAATAGGACATCAGACTGGAAAGGGTAGTGTTTTTCATCTTTGTACTACCAGCACCCAGAAGAAGATCTGATAAAGAATAGATGCTCAATAAAGTCTTACTGAATAAAAGAAAGTTGAGTTTAGAAACTAGTAAACCAAAACTCCACCTAAGCTCTGACTATTCATCATAAACTTAATTTAAAATGATCCAAAGGCGAGGCTCATGCTTGTAATACAGACACTTAGGGAGGCCGAGGCGGGCACATCACTTGAGGTCAGGAGTTTGAGACCAGCCTGGAAAACATGGCAAAAATACATCTCTACTAAAAATACAAAAATTAGCCGGGTATGGTGGCACAGGCCTGTAGTCCCAGCTAATTGGGAGGCTGAGGCATGAGACTTGTTAGAACCCGGGAGGTGGAGGCTGCAGTGAGCCGAGATTGTACCACTGTACTCCAGCCCAGGGCAACAGAGTGAAACTTTGTCTCAAAAATAAATAAAATAAAATAACACACAAACAGTGTGAAATAATGTGACAGATGATAAGAATTTCATGAGCCATTTATTGACAAATTCTAGTTATGACAACGTGCAAGTTCTTTCATTATTCTACCTGTTTGGAGTTACCTATGTTTTATATTACTAACAGAGATGACAAAGCATTTAGCTATCAAAATGTAATGCACCACTCACAAAAAAATATACACAGCATATTGTTTGCACTCTTTTTAATGAGCTATATAACTCAGCCAAATTTTGACTCTGAAACCTAAATAAATGGTACATGGCCTTTTTCAGAACAGGGCCAATATGTACATACTTTAATGGGAATTTAGCAAATTAGTCAAGACTTAAAGCTCTTTTCTGAGTGTGAAATAGCAACAGCAGAAGAGATAAAAACATCACCTCTAAGAGCATCTGGCGTTGATCTCATAGCTATACTTTTGACTTTTTCATTTTGTACCAGATGGAAAGGCAGTTTCCTATGAGAAAGATTTTTGTCTAATAAATAATTAGTTTTCTTTTTCATAACCCATTCTGGGGACCCTTTATTGCAGTGTAATATTTTGAACACCTTTATGACTCCATAACTTTATTTAATAGAAATTTTGGCTAACATTTATTTATAGCCAATCTTAAAGAATAATATTTAATAAATTTAATTCTGCTGGGCCTCTCTTTGCTCTTCTAAAAAATGAGAAAATTCTGTTAAATAGTTTCTAAAGGATTGCTTAGAGCAAGATTTTATCATGATTAGGAAAACCCCTGGGAACACAGCCTCTTAATCTATGATGTATCTATGTTTGGTTACTAAAATGTCTATATTGGTTCCATGATACAGCAAAGACTAAAAGTCACATCAGGAGCTTAATCAGCAAGGCCAATGATTACTACCAAATAAACTGATTGCAAATTTAGGGATGTACCTATGTTCTATTTTAAGAAAAATTGCTAATTCAACATATATTTATGAAATATCAATCGCATGCCAGGCATTGGAGATAAATGCCTGTTAGAAATAAACAGGCCAAAATCCTGCCCATGTGGAGTCTGCAATTAGATGGAGGCAATTATAGCCGTTAATATGTTCTAGACATTCTCCAAAAGCTTTACATATATTAACTCATCCAATTATGGGAGGTAGGTACTATTATTACTTTATTTTACTTTTTACCAAACTGAGAAACCATTCAGGAACAGTTTGGGTAACCCCTAAGTCACAAAGCTAGTGAAGGTGAAGCTAGAATTCTATTCTAAGGACTCTGGCTTGAGATGAATGTAAAGGACTGTAGATAAACTCTAATGCAAAATAAACAAAGTTCATAATTTCCAAGTTTGATTAAATATTTGATGATATTTAGGCCAGGAGAAGAATTAGTGCTGCCTCTTTCACAGAAAGAAGGAAGAGCATTGATGCCATTTAGTATATTATGAAAAAAAAACGGGTAAAGTAAAAACAAACTTGGTTTGCTAGTCAGAATTCTGGAAATACTCACCATCCAAAACGGAAGTTGAAAAGGATTTGTGAACCATGTAAGTCATAATTACAAAGCCTAAATTCTGAAACATCCATGGAAGAGGTTCTTAAGCCTTTGCTCAGGGTGTGTTCACATCTCACACATACAAAACTTTTTAATTGGCTCAGTGATTTAAATTCTCAGAATCTAAGAGGTAATGAGGAGAAATTTAAAAGAAAAAGACTTCTTGAGGCAGGAAAATGGAAAGCAACAGTGGCAGCTGGTAATCTGCCAGCAAGAAAAGGGTAAATAACTATGTAATATAGAACAGCAAATGGGGTCACAAAGAACATTATTAACCTACCTTCCATCTGTTTCAAACATCACCCCCAAAATGCCAGATTAAAAAAGGTAAGAGGTACTATACTTGAACAGCTAGATGTTGGTAATAATATGAAGATTTTTGAGACACAGAAATTACATAATTCTCCAAGGAAGATCCAAACAAGGATGTAGATTGTCCAACTCCAGAGCTCATGCTCTTACTCTCTGCCTAGGCTAACTCTGTGGCATGGACCTAAAATATGAACAATGAATCGACTAAGTTGAAAGGGCTGAGGTGAGAAACCTGGAATGCAGAACAATGGCAAAGTTTATTCAACACTTGAAAAAAAAAAAAGGAAGGAAAGAAAGTGACAGAAATCAGGAGAGAAGAGAAAGAGTGATGAGCACAAGAGAGACAGAATGAGAAAAATTTTTGCTTATGCGTCTTTTAAAAAATATTATTTTAAGTTCTGGGATATACATGCAGGACGTGCAGGTTTATTACATAGGTGAACATGTGCTATGATGGTTTTCTGCATCTATCAACCCATCACCTAGGTATTAAGCTTGGCATGCATTAGCTATTTATCGTGATGCTCTCCCTCTACCTGCCCCTCCATGACAGACCCTAGTGTGTGTTGTTCTCCTCCTGTGTCCCTCAGTCCCTCTTGTTAAGCTCCCATTTATAAGTGAGAATATGCAGTGTTTGGTTTTCTGTTCCTGGAATAGTTTGTTGAGGACAATGGGCTTTGAACTTCATCCCCGTCCTGCAAAGAATATGCTCTCGTTCCTTTTTATGGCTGCATAGTATTCCATGGTATATATGTACCACATTTGCTTTATCCAGTATATCACTGATGGGCATTTGGGTTGATTCCATGTCTTTACTATTTTAAACAGTGCTGCAATGAACATATACATGTATGTATCTTTATAATAGAATGATTTACATTCCTCTGGGTATATATCCAGTAAAGGTATTGCTGGGTCAAATGGTATTTCTGGTTCTAGGTCTTTGAGGAATGGCCACACTGTCTTCCACAATGGTTTAACTAATTTACACTCCCACCAACAGTATAAAAACATTTCTATTTCTCCACAGCCTCACCAGCATCTGTTGTCAACTTTTTAATAATCACCATTATGACTGGCATTAGGTGGTATCTCATTGTGGTTTTGATTTGCATTTCTCTAATAATCAGGGATGTTGGGCTTTTTTTCACATGCTTGTTGGCTGCATATATATCTTCTTTTGAGAAGTGTCTGTTCATGTCATTTGACCACTTTTTAATGGGGTTATTTTTTTCTTGTAAAATTGCTTAAGTTCCTTGTAGATTCTGCATATCTACTGACCCCACAGAAATACAAAAATTAAATACATGGGACTAAGCTTCAGTATGGAAGCAAAAGGCTTGTATACTAAAAACTACAAAACATTGGTGAAGGAAGTGAAGCAAGACACAAACAAATGAAAAGGCATCCCATTTTATGAATTGGAACACTTAATATTGTTAAAATGTCCACACTGCCCATCAAAGAATACTATAAACACCTCCATTCAAATAAACTAGAAAATCTAGAATAAATGAATAAATTCCTGGACACATACACCCTACCAAGTTGAATGCTTGACTAGACCAATAACAGGTTCTGAAATTGAGGTAGTAATAAATAGCCTACCAACAACAATAACAACAAAAAAGCCCATGACCAGATGGATTTACAGCTGAATTCTACTAGAGGTACAAAGAGGAGATGGTAGCATTTCTTCTCAAACTATTACAAACAATTGAAAAAGAGGGACTCCTCCCTAACTCACTTTATGAGGCCAGCATGATCCTAAAACCAAAACCTGGCAGAGATACAATTAAAAAAAAAAAAAAGAAAGAAAGAAAACTTTACGCCAGTATCTCTGATGAACATCCATGTGAAAATCCTCAATAAAATACTGCCAAACTGAATCCAGCAGTACATCAAAAAGCTTATCCACCACAATCAAGTCGGCTTCAACTTGCAAGGTGGGTTCAACATACAGAAATCAATAAACATAATTCATCGCATAAATAGAACTAAAGACAAAAAACACTTGATTATCTCAGCAGACACTAAAAAGGCCTTTGATAAAAATTAACATCCCTTCATGTTAAAATCTCTCAATAAATGAGGTATCCATGGAACATACCTCAAAATAATAAGAGCCATTTATGACAAACCAACAGTCAATATCATACTAAATGGGCAAAAACTGGAAGCATTCCCCTTGAAAACCAGCACAAGACAAGGATACCATTTCTCACCACTCCTAATCAACATAGTATTAGAAGTTCTGGCAAGGAGAATCAGGCAAGAGAAAGAAATAAAGGATATTCAAATAGGAAAAGAAGAAGTCAAACTGTATCTATTTGTAGATGACATGATCCTGTATCTAGAAAACCCCATCATCCCAGCCAAAAGCTTCTTAGGCTGATAAGCAACTTCACCAAAGTCTCAGGATACAAAATCAATGTGCAAAAATCACAAGCATACCTATACAAAAACAGTAGACAAGCAGAGAGCAAAATCATTTGTGAGCTCCGATTCACAGTTGCTATAAAGATAATGAAATACCAAGAGAATACAGGTAACAAGGGAAGTGAACGACCTCTTCAAGGAGAACTACAAACCACTTCTCAAGGAAATCAGAGAGGACACAAATGGAAAAACATTCCATGTTCATGGATAGGAAGAATCAATATCATGAAAATGGCCATACTGCTCAGTGTAATTTATAGATTCTATGCTTTTCTCATTAAACTACCATTGACATTCCTCACAGAATTAGAAAAAACTACTTTAAAATTCATATGGTACCAAAAAGAGCCCATATAGCCAAGACAGCACTAAGGAAAAGAACAAAGCTGGGGGCATCACACTACCCAACTTCAAACTATACAAGATTACAGTAACCAAAATAGCATGGTATTGGGACAAAAACAGACACATAAACCAATGGGCCAGAACAGAGATCTCAGAAATAAAACTGCACATCTACAATCATCTGATGTTTGGCAAACCTGACAAAAAAAAAAGCCATGGGGAAAGAATTCCCTATTTAATATATAGTGCTAGGAGAATGGGCTAGCCATATACAGAAAATAGAAACTAAACTCGTTTCTTATACCTTATACAAAAATTAACTCAAGATGGATTAAAGACTTATATATAAAACCCCAAACTATAAAAACGTTAGAAAAAAAAATCTAGGCAATATCATTTAGAACATAGGCATGGGCAAAGATTTCATGACAAAAACATCAAAAGCAATTGCAACAAAAGCAATAATTGACAAATGGGACCTAATTAAACTAAAGACCTTATGCACAGCAAAACAAACAACAACAAAAAACTATCAGAGTCAACAGACAGCCTACAAAATGAAAGAAAATTTGGGGTTATGCTTTTAAGGTGTGCTATAAAATACAAGAAGTGGACAAAAGAACAAAAGTGATCAGCATGTTGCTGAATACACTCTAAACAGCAGATAAAAGAAATAAAAGCATTTGGATTACATATAAATTCATGCTTAACACATTCAAGCATTACGATTATCAATTACTTTCAATTCCAGAAGTAATTTTATTAAAAAATACAGTAAGAATATCATATCTTGATTGCTTCAGTTGGGTCACAACTCAGGTACAATGTCATGTATACCTTAAACTTTATCAAATACTCTTTACTAGCTCAAGTCTGGGATTGCTGGTCTACCCTCTAATGGATATGTGTGCACTGAAGATGTTGGGATGAGGTGTCTAATTCTAGAAGGTGAAGGTGTCTCAATAAATTAAGTCTTTCCCTAAGAAATCCAAGAAATATATAGATTTTGTCTTACATGTTTGTGTGAGACATTAGCTTTTCAGGCACAGATCTATCAAATTTTTTTATTTTTATGTTTATATTGATATGCCTTCCCCATGGTTAGTTAAATAAAAAAGGACAAAGAAGAAAGACAAAGATTCAGAGCATTATTTGTTAAAAAGAAATGTATTATTCAACATAAGAAAATCAGTTAATGTGATACACTACATTAATAGAATAAAGGATAAAAATCACATGATTATCTTAGTAGAGGCAGAAAAAGCATTTGACACCATTCAGCACCCTTTCATAACACTCTCAACAGACTAAGAATAGTAGGGAATGACCTTAAATTAATAAACACCTATATATAATTCCCACAGATAATATATTCAGTGTGAAAATCAAAAAGCTTTTCCTCTAAGATCTGGAATATTAAAAGGATGCCTGCTTTCACCACTTCTTCTCAATATAGTACTGTTAGTCCCAGCCAGAGTAAGTAGGCAAGAAAAAGAATAGGAGGCATTCAAACTGGAAAGGAACAAGTGAAACTGTCCCTGTTTGCAGAACATATGATCTTATTTATAGAAAGCCCTAAAAACTCTATGAAAAAAATACTTCAGAAAAACTGCAGGATACAAAATAAATGTACAAAAATCAACTCTGTTTGTACTATTAACAACAGTGATTTTCTTTCTGAAAAGAAAATTTGGACAACAATCACATTTACAGTAACACGAAAAAATTAAATATATGGGACTAAGCTTAACTATGGAAGCAAAAGGCTTGTATACTAAAAACTACAAAACATTGGGGAAGGAAGTGAAACAAGACACAAACAAATGGAAAGACATCCCATTTTATGAATTGGAATATTTAATATTGTTAAAATGTCCACACTGACCAAAGTGGTCTACAGACCAATGCAATCTCATTTAATATTCCAATGGTATTTTTTACAGAAATAGAAAAAAAATTCTAAAATTCATAGGGAACCACAAAACCCTAAATAGCCAAATCAATCTTGAGAAAGGAAAACAAAGCAGGAGGCAGCACACTGGCTGATTTCCAATTATATTACAAAGTTACAGTAATCAAAACAGTACAGCATTGGCATAAAGACAGACATACAGACAAATGGAGCAGAATAGAGAGCCCAGAAACCAATCCACAAATATATGTTTGACAAGTGGATCGAGAAAACACAATAAGAAAAAGATAATCTCTTAGACAAAGACAAGTGATGACGGAAATATTGGGTTATTCATGTGCGTGCATGTATGCATAAATAAATAAATAAATAGGATCCCTAATTTATACCATACACCAAAAGCAACTCAAAATAGATTAAAGACTTAAATATAAGACCTAAAATTATAAAACTACTTTAAGAAAACATAAGGGAAAAGATTCATTACACTGATCTTGGTAATGATTTGATAGATGTAACACAACAATCACAGACAACAACAACAAAAATAAACCAGCAGGACTATTCAAGCTAAAACTTTCTGCACACAAACAAAAAAAATATCAGCAGGGTGAAAAGACAGCCTATTAAGTGGGAGAAAAAAATTGCAAACCTCAGTATCCAATTGAGGTTAATCTCAAAACATTTATAGAAATCTCAAAACTCAATAGCAAAGAAACAAACAGAAAACAAATAACCTGATTTAAAATTGTGATAAAGATTTGAACAGACATTCTCCAAAGAAGACATACAAATGGATAAGTACATGAACAAATGCTCAGTGTTACAAGTCATCAGGGAAATGAAAATCAAAATCACAATAAGACACCAACTCTGACCTGTCAGGATGACTACCACTTTTAAAGAAAGACAGTGTCAGCAAGGATATGAAGAAATTGGAAGTTTTGTACACTGAAAAATGGTGCAGCTGCAATGGAAAACAGTATAGAGGTTCCTCAAAATATTAAAACTGTGTCTACCATATAACCCAGTAATCCTAATTTCAGGACAGCTTATTTTTCCAAAAGAAATGAAATCAGGATCTCAAAGATATATTAGGATTTCTATATTCACTGCAGCTCTGTTCACTATAGTCAAGAGGTACACACAACCTAAATGTGCATCAATTGATGAATACAGAAAATGTTGTATGTACATATAAGGGAATATTACTCAGCCTTAAAAAATAAGCAAAGTCTGCAATATGTGACAAAACAGATGAGCCTTGAGAACATTATGCTAAGTGAAATGAGCCAAAAAGATGAATACTGCATGATTGCATTTATATAAGGTACCTAAAGTAGTCAAATTCATAGACTCACAGGGTGGAAATGCGGCTACCAGGAGCTGAGGGAGGAAGGAAAGGGGGCATTACTAAGCAACAGGCATAAAGCTTAAGCAAGAAGAATAAGCTCTTAGATCTAGAGATCTAAGGTATGACATTGCAATTGTAGTCAACAATAATGTACTGTACACTTAAAACTTAAGGCGCATATATTTCATGTTGAGTTCTTACTGCAATTAATAAAATAAATTTTAAAAACCATACTTTAAAAAATAAATGTGCCAAGGAGAGGGATTTGGTCCAGGTTTTTGCATGAGGTTAGAAGCCAATTTACTGAACTGAATTACAAAGCCATATAAAAGTGTTTTACCTGAAGAAAATGACAGTTTTAAACTACGGACCTTGTAGTAGGTGTCACCATTTACTGACTTACCATAAATACTTAATTCTGCTGGATACTGTTATTACAGAACTAATTTCAACAAGAGCCAATTCAAGTCTAACTATTTAACTAGCTGCGTTTCTTATCAGAGATTTCAGACATTCAGAGCAGATTGTTATGTTCTAGGACAAGGCTGCTACGTGATAAAGGAGGTATTTAGTTTTTGAATAAGATAATACTGTAATGGAATACATGTAGAAGAACTAAATAAGTTACTACAAAAAATGCAATATTGCTTAAAGAAAGATTAAAAGGCAATAAAACCTTTTAATGCTGTTTTAAAATGAAAGATAAAACATTGGATCACCTTTGAATTCGCTTCCTCTCTTTTATTTCTCGAAGCTACTGAAAATACAGCTTTCAAACTCTAGTTCTGTTATTTTCAATATAGATTTTGGTAACGTTATATTTCTCCTTTTTTATCTGATTAATAAGCTACTGAAATACCCTTGCAGAGAAAAAAAAAAACATTTATCATTTGTTTTAATATAGAATTATTTTAATTTGTGTTTTCCAAGTTCTTAATGTACGTAAGTATTGATTTGCCTACTTAAATCTCCAATGAATTGAAAGTTAGACACATATTATATACACTTCATTTTTTCTGAAACATGGTCTCACTCTGTTGCTAAGTCTGGAGTGCAGTGGCATAACCACAGCTCACTGCAGCCTCCATCTGCCAGGCTCAAGTGATTCTCCCATCTTAGCCTCCCAAGTAGCTGAGAGTGCAGGCATTCACCACCATACCTGGATAATTTATTATTATTTGTAGAAATTGGGTCTTACTATGTTGCCCAGGCTGGTATCAAAATCCTGGCCTTGAGCAATCCTCCTGCCTGAGCCACCATGCCTAGCATACATATTCTTTAACTACGGATCTGTATGCATACAATAATGCTTTATTAAACTTATATTCATATCTAACATTTTACTTAAACATGCAATGTTTAGCATGCAGACCATGCATATTCACTGAATATTTAGGTTCTTGAAAATGTAGTATCTTTGTACAGTTCACAGTATCGTAAGTTTATATGGATATGACATCAGATTACTTTTTGCTGATGTTTCCAAAATGAAAAACAAAGCCACAAACATTACAGTTTTCATCACATTGAACTAAGTTTAAATTTGAAAGAAATATACAGTAAAGTGGGACTTTATTAAATATTCCTGATCAAGAGAATTAGAAAGACATATAAAGAATCGAAGGAATTTAGTCTCTTTTCCTCTCTTTTTTCTCTTCAAGAGAATTGTCTTAGCAGATTAAATCCCAGAGAAATACAGAACCCATACTGTCCTGGTTGCTTTTCCAATAGTTTTGTTTATGACTTTTCTGTGGTGCCTAATGCTTCCTCTCCTCACCTTGGACATAGCTATTTTAATTTGTACTTAATATATGACAATCATTTTCAAGGACTCTCATCTACTGTTACTTGTTAAATTGAGCTACATAAAATTACTTCTATTTGGTCATTTCAGAACTACAAACATCTGCCAGCAAAACAAAGACAACTGGTTTTGCTGTTTTTTCTAAAAAGACAACACTACCCAGTGATGCTTCAGTGGGAAGACTACAAATCCTGCCTTTTGCTTGGTTGAGTACAACGTCATACTGCTAAATCAAAGTAAAAAACTTTAAGAGTAGCTTCTTAAAGTAAAAACTTAAAGAGGAAAAACTTTCATCCAACTGTCACACCTATTTATGCCAAAAATCCAGTATCTGGTTTCTTGATAATTTCCATGCTTGTGAAACCAAGGCAATAGGTATTGAGAACATGAGGGCAAGCTTACAATAAAAAATTTCCTGTGCCTATCAAAAATCAATACAGCTAACGGCAGATTTATTGGACAGAATGTGATTGAAAATGCATTCCGTAAATGATTAAAGAGTAGAATGCAGCAACTAAAGCAGAATGACTAAAAGGAACTAGAAGAAAGAAATGCCTGTGAAAATATGAACTAAAGCATATTATTAAACAACTGCATATATCTATTTCCTACAGCAACAGAACACTAGCAAGAAGAGCACGCTGTTATCAAGGAAAAAAATACATAAAAAGGCAGCTCTTAGAAGAGACTTTGCAGAAGCTGGAAATTGAAGGAACAGCTGAAATTACTGTGATGCTTTGGAAATAGTTACCACAACTGCAGACCAAAAGTACATGCTGCATCCAGACGTACAGTCAAAGGTTGATGCTAACGTATCTCTGATACTCTGCCTGTTCACTATTTTCCAGACGTACAGTCAAAGGTTGATGCTATCAAACCTCTGATACTCTGCCTGTTCACTGTTTCCCAGGCTACGAGTCTTCTTCTCTCTTGTTAGTTCCTATAGTAATGGACTGAAGATACGATCCCTGCAATATGGACTACCACATAGAGTCCTTTTCTCCCGAGCTAATTAAATGCTCCACATAAACCAATGTGGATGTTTTACATCATACCTAGTTGTGGTACACATGCCTCTGTAATGTTAACAGTGGCCTCAAGGCTACATTTAGCTATACCACATTATTAAATCCTATGAGTGTAGCTTAAGTCAGAAAATGTTTTGAAAACAAACAAAAAAAAATTGTAGCATGAAGATTTAACAAAAATGTGTGTTTCATCATATCAGAATATCCGGGGGAAAGCTCACTCATTTACGACTGAGCCAAAGGAAAGCTGTTTGCATTTTGCCTTGTCTGTAACTTGGAAAATGTGTCATGTAAGTATTCTTTAGTGAGATAAAAATCAATTTCTATTTTCCTACCAAAACATTTTTAAAAATTGTATTTACCTGGCACTGATTAGTAAGCTTGATCTTCACACACAATGAGAACATGTTTAGGTTTCTTCATTATGAAGTAAATAAAGAATATTCCAAAAAGGCTTTAGAAAATTCAGCAAAACTAATGTAATAAACCTACTCACTCTAACATGCATAATAGCAATATAATTTACATTTAATGGATATACAATATTTTATATTTACTTATTTTGCCAACTATTGACAAAATTTTGAAATTTAGCTATGATTTAATATTACTTCTGAAACGTATAAATTAGTAGATAGATTCTATCATTGATAATTTTCACTAAATAAGAAAAAGAAAAATTGATGAGCTAGATGAGATTTTAGAAAGCCTCATCACTTTCTTCACAAAGGATGTTTTCAGTACACCCACTATCACCACCATAACTAAGAGCCTACTATTTGCCAGGCACTATAAACATATAATTTAATTTTATCTTCACAATACCTGTAGTGAGGTAAGAACCTGGGAAAACCGGCACTCTAAATGCTTTATAGCTTGGAGAAGAACAGTGGCTAGGTATGCATCTTCTCTGAAGTTACGATAAAGTCTTCCTAACAGTAACTTTTTCTACCAGAAATATTGATAGCACAAATATTTGCAAAGATTCCCTCAAATATGTGCATTAGGTCCAGAAATAACTTGTCAGTTAATTTTTAGGAAATAGTTGTATAAGCCCCATGTATAAAAGGACAATAGCATAATCAGGTATTAATCTTCTCAAATTCTGTAAGCCTCAACTTTGCTTGTATGGACCTTGGGGCTCAAGGGCAGCTGTGTACTTATGGGTTGCATCTACTCCTTTGTAGCAACCTCATTTCCTCTACGTTTTGTTATTGTCATTATTTTGCAAAATAAATATGATATTTTATAGTAAGCCTTCTCTTCCCATCAATATGTTGCCCACCTTAAAGCACATCATAAACATGATTTAGCAGAAAGCAAATTCAAAGAGCTGAAGGAATTGATCAAACTACTCTACTGTAGAGAGAACCAGAATCCACACCCAGCTCTTGTTCAATAATGCTTCTTTAGGTAGAGTTGTTTAAGGCTCCATATGGACCAACATTAACAATTGACAATTAAGACTTGAATTCTACATGGAGGTAGGCTGGAGAGTAGATTAGATCACTGAGTGACCAATTGTTTTGTTTTGGGGGGACTATTGGGTTTCCCAGGATGTGGGACTTCCACTGAGTCCAAGGCAAATTGGGATGGTTGCTCTGCCTAAAGATGACACTTTGACATAATTTTTCCTAGGATTTGGAGTGAGTAAGTAACGTGACTGGCTACATGCACTTAAGAAAATTATTGCATCTCCACTAGAGCCAGTAATCTGTAACAGCAAACTGTCAGTAAATAGTCATGAAAATATTCTAAGCCACAAATTATATGTGGCTAGCTCAAAAACCATGAAGAAATTGTAAAATGAATTTCTACCAACTAAATTATTGCCTATGATAATGCAATTCTTAGCAATTGCACTAGACCGGTAAAACTCTGAAAAGAACCAAGCTGTGGTGTACAAATCCATAATCTAGGAACAGTCTGAAAATTAAAAATTAATTGTTCTTAGGAGCATTAAAAAATTCTATTACTTCATTTTAGCATATCCTCAACCCAATCTACTGAAACAAATATAAAATACATGGTCTGAACTTTTGTAAGATTTTCTCAATAAATATTCTAAATTTTTCAATTATAATTATAATCTAACAGCATATTAAACAAATATTTAAAGTTGGAAATATATAATCAATGAATATCCTAGATGTTTGCTAAAACACAGTGATTTGATACGATCCAAAGTATTTGTATTGTGAGATAACTTTTCAATAATTTGCATCATTTTCAGGAAGTATAATAGTGTTACCTTTCATTTGACTAAGGCTGTTATTTCATCTTGTGTTTTTAGCTATTCATTGTATCTGGATCATGGTATCTTCTGGGAGAGTTAATAGTTTTGGGGCATATTTATGTAAGAACTCATAGTTTCAAGATACATTTGAATAAAGAAATTTGAAAATTTCATTGCTAGGACAAGAGAATGCACAGATGCAGGCAGTTGCCAGCAGCACACAAACTTCCTTTTACGATAGTAATAGAATTTTGAAAAATCTGGATCATTATACTGCTCTGGATACTGCCTTAGGAAGACCAAAGTTGAAATTTCATGATAGTCATTGCTTCTGTTGACAGAATTACTGCCTCTTCATCATCCATGTTTTTACATTTCTGACGTTACATTAGTGAAAATAGGTCCTGTATATGCTTGATTACTTTAGAAAATGACAGAACACTGAAATGAAGAATCTATTGAATTATCAACAACCTTGCACATGAGGGAAAGTGTTCTCTTTCCGGGTCCACAAAGGGGTGTAGTTTTAAGGGCAAGAGCTTTCCAGTGCCATGTCCCCCTCCCATCTCTCTCCATCTGGGAAATTTGACGGTTTATGTTTAAATTTCGAGAGCACAGAAGAAACCAAGAGTCAATCACCCCGAACAGAAATTTAAAGGAACTCCTTTCATTGGCCAGAGGAACTTGGAGAGGTGGGAATTTCTCCAAGGATAAATTCCCCTGCTCCTTCACCCACATCAGATTTCCAGCTCTCTGGAATCCCCTCTCACATAGTGGGAGCTCTCTTTCCCCTCCTGGATTTCCCCTCTGGAGTTTCCTTCCACACTCTTCGTGGAAGTTTTCTCTCTTCTCCTTTTTCTCTTTCTCTACCTAAATATAATCACTTGCTGTAAACTCTGTTTGGGGTACAGTATTTTTTTTTTACGAGAGCACCTGCTATGGTCCCCTTACTCATTCTTGAGAGAGGAGATAAAGAACCTTGGAGAAAAGTCCTCTAAGGGGAACTGAGGGCTCCCCTGAACCCCTGAACCCCAATACAAGTTTCTTCTATTTCCTCCTGAACCCCAATACAAGTTTCTTCTATTTCCTAACAAACCATTATCAATTTCATCAAGCATATTTTGTATTTATGTTAAACATTTTTTCTCCTAATAGGTTAAATATACCTAGAATATGAATCATTTCTATAGATTTTAGTGGGAAATAAAAATACCTAGCATATGCAATGACAAAAGCAAGCCATAAAACGATCATGAACTTATTTCAAGATTAGTCATCCATGATTGAAACTATACACTGTATACTAGCAAAACTCTGACATTCTTTCAGCTTACCATGATTGCTGGTAACACAAACTTTATTACTCATTTATATTATCTAGCTTAACAACCCAATTATAACTATGTACTGAGTGTTACTGTGTGCTAGATACTTTTTAAAGCTGTACATAGAATAGCATTTACTGCCTACAAAATGAAATAATGTGGGTCTTTTGTTTTCTTGACTTTTAAGAAGGTGAAAAATAAGTTTAGAGAGGCTATTAATAACATCCTAAAAGATTTCAGAACCAAAATTTAAACCTCAGACTTTTGAACATTAGTAACTTTGGTTGTATTCCATTATTGGCTGTAGTATTAAACACTTGTTTGGATAACCTGGATTATTATCTATGATTAAAAAATTATTAAAGCACTCATATTTCCAATATTTCAGTGCTTGAAAGGTAAAAGGTTCATTTTTTTTCCTTCCATTTCACATACTAGCTTTGCCCTCAGTGAAAAATAAACTCAGGAAAAAAATCCAAGAACAACGCACAAGTTCACTGACATATCATTTATGTCCCTGCTATAATCTTTTGACCATGCTTTTAAAAATTCATGATGGGCTGGGCATGGTGGTTCATGCCTGTAATCTAGTACTTTTGGAGGCCAAGCTGGGTGGATTACAAGGTCAAGGGATCAAGACCATCCTGGCCAAAATGGTAAAACCCCGTTTCTACTAAAAATACAAAAAATAACTGGGTGTGATGGCACGCACCTCTAGTCCCAGCTACTTGGGAGGCTCAGGCAGGAGAATCGCTTGAACCCAGGAAATGGAGGTTGCAATGAGCCAAGATCATCCCACTGCACTCCAGCCTGGTGACAGAGCGAGACTTTTGTTTCAAAAAAAAAAAAAATTCATGCTGATACTATTACAAAAGTAATATCTGCCTCTCCCGAAAATTTCACATAACCTTCTTCCTTTAGAATCCCCAAAGCTAAGAATGCAGGGTCATAAATGCTCTCAACAGTCACTTCTTTGAGTTCCTAGTTAAGAACAGGCTCTTTAATACATCTGAGTCATTTTCTTGATTTGATTTAGCATGTATTATAAACTTATGTCTGAAATTTTAAGGAAAAGCAATCCTAAATGCAAAGTCCACATTCAGTTATTTGGGAGAATTATGGACTTAATTGCATCCTTTCCTCCAAATTCATATACTGAATCCTGTCTGCCAGTGTGACTGTATTTGGAGACAGGGCTTTTACAGAGAGGTAACCAAGGGTAAATGAGGTTCTAAGGATGGGACTCTTATCAAATATGGCTAGTGTCCGTATTTGGGACACCAGACAAAGGGACACCAGAGCTTTCTCTCTTTTCCTCCACGAACACACAGAGGAACGATTATGTGAGGACATAGCAAGAAAGTAGCCATCTTCCAGCCAGGAAGACAGCCTTCACCAGAGGCCAACCCTGATGGCACACTGATCTTGAACTTGTGGCCTCTAGACCTATGACTATAAATTTCTATTGTTTCAGTCATTCAGTCTGTGGTGCTCTGCTATGGCAGCCCATGCTGACTAACATAGGACATCACCATACGTATACCATGTATTTTCACAAACCTAAATAGTCCTTCAAAACCGTTATTGATGGTAAACTACCATATCTAGATTCTAATATATGATTCTACTGATTACCTAGATGCTGTGAAGATCATCTAAACAAGAGGCTAGAAAAATTCGTATGGCTAAGGAAAACGGCTGATGTTAGCACTAAGGTTCAGGTTACAACAAAATTTACACAACCACTTCCTCTTGCACTTACACTGGCTGTCTATGACCATAGGTGTGCCACATCACAAGAGAAACTGTTTTTGTATTTTGTTTCATACCCACAGGTATCAAAATTTCTATAATTAAAATATTATTTTCTTAAGACTTAAGTTAGTTAAATTCCTCTAAACATGAAGAGAACTATATGAATAGGTAACTGTATACAAAAGGTTTTAAACTGAAGGTCAGAACAATTGCTGGACATTTATACTGTAACTTCTCTAAGAGTTACAGAAAATAATAAAAAGAGATAATGGTTACCTAACATAGGAAACAAAGACATTTCTTAACCTCTATCTTCTTCCATGGTCATTCATTGAGACAAAAAAAAAAAAAAGAAGAAAAAGGAAAAAATTTGAAGAATAAATGAGAGAGGGAGGGTGGAGAAAGAGATATTTTCCCCTATTTCTATAGCCAGTAATAATTTTATGACTTGGTTCCTAGATTTAATGCCCATTTAAAGATACCTTAATTAGATAATTAGCATATACTATAGAGCAGACTAAGTCAAGAAACTTACATAATTAAGCCAAATGAGCCACATCTACCCCCTTTTTAAACACTTCATCATAACCTCTCAAGCAGGTACAAAATAGGACAAAAAACATTTTGTACCTGCTTAATTCTTGCTTACCTTTGAAATTGTGAGACATAAAGACATAAGTGCTTGAAACTCATAAAATAAAATTTGTTTTACTATAATTTCTGTGTGTCCTGGTGTTGGTAACATACATGAGAAATTTAAAATAACTTATACTTAGTTATCCTAATTATGATAATTTCAAAATGTACCTATATTTACTACCATTTAAACTTATATATCTTAACATGATATTTTAATAAACTATGAGAAATATAGCTACATTAAGAATTTACCAATCAGGGGAATATGTATTCATGGCAATTTAAATTTATATTCCCAGGTTAAAATACACACACACACACACACACACACACACACATATATACACACACACACACACACATATATATATATATTTGAAAAATAAATTTAAAAGAATTTACCAATCAAGGATGAATATCCCTTTTCATCCAAATATGAGTAGGGAAACAACCAGAACAACTTCTAGACCCTGCTAAGCACTGTGTCAATTGATCAGTGAGCATGACAAGAAGTAAACATGTCAGTTCATCTTTTATAAAATTCTATGAACTGTCCTGCTAAGTTTTAAGACATGATGCATAATGACACTTCTGTGGCAGGAGACATTTTCAGAGCATGCCAAACTAGAAATGGGAGCCAACAAATTAATTAACACTTCCCATGGCTGATAGGTAACTATGAGCCCTACCATGATGCCATTTCATAGCAGGAAAGTTAAAAAACCACATCACTGGCAATGCTACAGATGACACTGACTTTTGCAATGACACCTAGACACTGCCTTTTGAAGCAGTTCTAGTAAATTTATTTCTATTAACAAAAGTTCCTGTTCACAGAATGGAATGGGCTCATGAAAAACAGTATGATAACAAGGACTACATATTATCTTCTGAAGCAATTATTTAAACTGGTTTAAAGTATATACATTCCCAAGCCATCTGTGAAAGTTTAATTCAGCAGGTAGGGATGAAGCCAGAAAACTTAACTCCATGGTGCAAGTGTTCGGCAAGAACTTTATAGAAATTTTTACTTCTAGTACACATTGTTTCCATCCTTGTATCTGTATTATTTGGGCATTGTGCAAATCAGGTTCATACACTGACTGCAATTTAAAAGTTGACGTTACTATGGAGATGTTCCAATGGCATTTTGTCTCTACCAAAAGTACGTTTATTACCCAATTATTTGACATTCATTACAAGAATAATTTCTAAAGTTCAGTAAGACTTTAATAAACATATTGGTTTACAGAGAAGATTAACAAATCATAGTACAATATTTGTAATTTTCTCCTCTCAATAGGTACACACTTTCCTTGACATTTTGCAAATCAAGAGTTTAAAATATGGTAATTTTACGTCTATCACTTAGAGATGCAAAACAGTAAGAATCACTAGGAGCAACTGACTTTCACATTGATTATGGCAATGGTAACTTACGTTCTTCTTTCACTATTAAAAGAGCAATGAAATATCTTGCATGAAATCATTTGTAGTTTACAGACCTATTTGCATGAGGATGCACTCAGCTTAATTTATACCCTGTGTACTTTTAAAGCCACTTCAATGATTTCACCTATTTGAAATTTACAAATCCTTCCAACTATAAGCACCACCACGTGGAAAAATTTCTGAATTGAACACAGTTTATATGTGTAAAGTATCAGGTCTATGACATGTCTGATTATAGTTACTGAAGAGTCGAATATGTACTAGCTTATATTTTTAAACTCAGTGATTTACCATAATTCTGATACTCATTTTGTAGTGAACATCAATCAAAATTTTTTGTGAGATAATTTATAAAGGTAAATAATAGGTTTTTATGTTTGCTGGGTCTAGATATACATTAGCTGAAAACTAAAGAATGCAACATAAAGCTGAAGGGTTAAATAAAGTATCTCTAGTTATAGCACTCCTGTGCCCTCCGTAGGACAGATACTCAAAGACTGCTTTCTGGCCAGGCGTGGTAGCTCACGACTGAAATCCCAACACTTTGGGAGGCTGAGACGGGTGGATCTCGAGGTCAGGAGATGGAGACCATCTTGTCCAACAAGGTGAAATCCCGTCTCTACTAAAAATACAAAAATTAGTCAGTCATGGTTGCACGTGCCTGTAATCCCAGCTACTCAGGAGGCTGAGGCAGGAGTATTATTTGAATCCAGGAGACAGAGGTTGCAGTGAGCAGAGATTATGCCACTGGACTCCAACCTGGTCGACAGAGTGAGACTCTGTCTCAAAAAAAAAAAAAAGACCGTTTTCTGAGCCAAAAATTGTTCAAAAATAATCACAGAAATAAAGTCATCCAGCTACTTTAAAAGATTTCAGGAATTCTACCACTTTTCATAGAAGTGATTTCAAGATTCACTTTTCTCAAGATTTTCAAGTAATCTTCCCCTTTTAGCTTTAAGGTATG
Source organism: Alouatta palliata (assembly GCA_004027835.1). Lineage (NCBI taxonomy): Eukaryota > Metazoa > Chordata > Mammalia > Primates > Atelidae > Alouatta > Alouatta palliata. The sequence continues at coordinate 15,537 of PVKV010014039.1, read as the reverse complement.
AAGTCCTTATTTATTCCTAACAAAACACTCTGGCTGAGATTTAAGTTCATTTTCTCCATCTCTATTAAAACTAAGAAGATGTATCAGTCTCCTATTTAGAATAACTCTTCAAACACTGGAGTCAATCTCGTCCCCATTTCAAGGGTATAGGCTTGTTGGTGACATTTATGAATGCAATATTTTAAGGAGCTATAATTTTGTGTGTTATACACTCAAACATACTACATAGAGTATATTACAATAACATTTTACTGCGAGCTATGGAAACTTGCAAAATGATAAAATCATACCTGCAACATAAAAATATTAAATCATAAAAGTATTAAATCTAATTTTATTGTTTCTCTGTGTCTTTAAAGAATTTTTGTGTATGGCAATTTTGTTCATTCTCAAAACAATCCAGTGAGGATGCTTTAATTGCTGCAGGACAGTTCGTTACCTGTCAGATGATAGAAAAAGACAGGACAAGAAAAATCTACCTGTTTACGTTCCTGTAGTTATAAAGATAAACTGAGATTAAAAAAAAAAACACACTAAAGACTTTAAAAATTAATAAGGCACTGCTAAAGTATAAGGTGGTAATTTAAGTAATAGTATTCCTAGTGTTTTTTTCTTCCTCATTCCATAGTAATGCTTTTATTCATCCCATAGTCCCTGCATTCATTTTAATTTTCTCTTAATTGTATGTATTTCAAAAATATATTAAAGAAGTTAAGAAAAACAAAATTAGTTGTAAGTCACAATACATTTCATGCCAGGAAGAATAACATAGCCAGTTCTTGTATGTTAACCTCTTTATTTTTGTTTCTCAATATCCGATTTCCCCTTTTTTAAAGTCAGAGGAGATTAACTTTTATAAGTCCTAAGTCCACTAAGATTTTATATTTCTATTTTTTTCTGCAACATAGTTTCCATCAACTATTTCTTATGCTTACTGATAAAGTTTAATTTTCTCTCATTGTTCTTGTACTTTCCTCTAATTACTTTTAACTTATACATACTAACACATTCTCTAGTTTAAGACAATTTAAATCTTAGCCCAAATCCGTGTTCCTATCATTACTGACCCCTAATAGGAGGGTCCCAGTAAGTTTCTGATGAAAAGAAAAATAAATATATAAAACAATCAGCATTTCAAAATCTTGGCTACTCAGTGGAACATATGCTGGTGAACCAATGCAGCAGCTGACATTTTAAAATATATTTTACAGTAAGGTCTCGGTTTAATCTTTTTACCAACTGACTTGGACTTTGCTGACCAGCTCTTTGTTGGAATAACTAATAAAATGTGTTCCACATGTTTTATACATATCCACTCATTAATTCTTTCTACAACTCTATGAGTTTACAAGGAAATCAGGCAAGGAAGAGTGAAGTCACTTGCTCAACCAGGCACAAAAGCTAGTAAGTGACACAAGCAGAATCTAGACCCAGACACAAAAAAAAGTCAATACTTTTAGAGATTCTTTTTAATGGGAAAAAGGTCTTTAAAATATAATATAATATAAATAATATAATATAGTTACTTAATATAGTTACTTAAAATTAAAAATTTATATTAATTGCCATGAAAAATTGGAACATCTCAAAACCAGTTCAAAAGTTAATTTATTAAAGTGATTCTTCATGCACAATCATAGAAAATAGGTTTTCCTCACATGCTCTCTCTTTGCTGTTTATCAATTTCTTCTTAATATATTTAACATTATTCTGAGGTCTGTATTACTGAACACAGGTGAACTTAAGTGTCAATCCTACTAAAGTCTTGACATTTTCTACAACAAATACTGTTCTAAAAACATCTATCTGAAATTACCTATTAGTGTTCTTGACTTGACGTAAAGTAAAAGAAAGGTTCTTAAATTTGAAGGCACAAAACTCATTTAGCAACTTAAATCAAAAATTTTTATATTTTATATAATCTAGTATTTCACAAGAATGTTTGTGAACAGGATATAGGCTTGTTGGTGACATTTATGAATGCAATACTTTAAGGAGCTATAATTCTGTATCTTATACGTGCTAACGTATTACATAGAGTAAATTATAATGACATTTTGCTGTGTCCATGTACGAAGCTTTTCAGATATCCTAGAATTTTCTGGAAATAAAGGTGCTTATTCCTACATACATCATAGAAACCATTTGGTATTTAAAATAATTAAAGGAAGTTTTTTAAACATTAGTTGTAGATAAGAGACATGTAACATACAGAGATAATTCCATACCTGTTTTATTGGACAGTCTAAATGACACCATCTTATCAGGAATATTACATACATTCCTCACTGAAGCAATGCAGCTATAATTAGCATAGTCCTGAGGTCGAAGATTCTTTAGTTTTAAGATCTTTGTTTCACCCTGAAAATGTTAAAAAAAAAAAAAAAAGTCATAAGAAAAAGCCAACACAACCAGAATGAATGAATGAAACATCACATTACATTGCATGAAATCCTATTATCAGAATATGCCAGATTGCCTTTTTTTAAAGAAAATGCCCCAACTTTAAAATAAGTTATAAATATACTAACTTTAAAATAACACTGAATTTTAAAATAATACTGTAATATTAAGTATGCCTGGAGATAAAAACTAACAGACTACAATGAAAATTCATAACATTTTCTTCGCCAACTAGCTTGCTCAGGGGAAAAATCTATTTCTGGTGGTAGTTATGCAAATTATCATGCAAAGATCAGAACAGTGTACTTAATAATGGAGTGCATTCAACAAACACTGCGATCTATTCAGACATCGATGTGAGAAGATAAAAGAATCTGAAGAAAGCCAACAAATGAAATACAGTTGTTAGAACAAAGTTAATTAAGTAAATCTAATGATAGATAATTAAATTTATCAACATAAATATTTTGTATATGGAGCAATGACAGTGACAGATCTAAAACTGAAGGAGAGAAGCATTTATGATTGTTTTTATACTATTACTATTTCACATTCAAGTGTTTAAGGGCTAAGGGCTGAGTCTCCAGGTAAATCTACATATTTGTAGATAGATTCAAATCAGGCAAGGGGCCAGAAGTATCTAACAAACTCTTGATGAGCCAGGAAAGATTTTGTAAAAAACATTAGATTGAAATTGTTGAAAGGATAAAAAAAGAACAAAGAACAAAAATTAAAGTGTCCTGCCCAATTCAAATTGGGTCCCCTGGGCTATTTCTGCCTTCTAAAGTCATTAATGCATCTTCTCAAAATAGTTCTTATAAATAACTTACTTATTTTGATGGCAAAACAGTGATCTAATGATTTTATAGTATTAGGGATATATAAAAAAATCAAAATGTTAATTTCTTCCAGATAATTTGTATATGGAACAATGTGTCTTACCACCTTATCTGGGTAACATTCGTTGTTTTAAAAATTGCAATAATTTTATATGTTATTGAGGAGGACTGAAATACATAGTGCCTTACTACATAAAAACACTGCTGTTCATTTGCAAGAAAGCTTGCCCAGACATAGGCACACAGTTTCGCAAATGTGTCAAATTAATCTCTATTCCAGTGTGCATGCACATTGTGGCCATAAGTATTTCCATTCACTGTCCAAATTCAGTCTTAAATCAATCACACCCTTAGCATTTTCATCAGTGGTATAAAAAAAAAATCTACCTTTAATTTTTCTTTAGAAAAAATACTGAATTTTTAATATACAAGGAAATATAAATGTATCCCATACAAATATACACAGAAATCTATGAGTTTCCAGAGTTTATATATAAAAGTATTCTCTTGTGTTACAGAATTCCCCTGTTATATAAAATGCCTAGAAAATGTGCTTAGTTAGAACAGCTGAAAGAAGATGATATACTAGAATAAGTCAACTCAGAAAATTTTTGAGTAAAGTGATACATCTTACCCATCCTACCTCTGTGACACTTATTGCTCAAATTTCTTTGCTTTTCTTTCTCCTCTCAAAATAATTAGCGTTACTCCCTGGGATTCTACTTATCCCATAGTTAACCTCACTTTATAAAATGTTATTAGGTGGTATTAGCCTTGCTGATGAATTTCTACTAGAAACTCTATTTTCTTGCCCCCCTCCCAAGTCTGAGCCCCTATTCCAGAATTCTCCCTTAAGTTTCAGATGTACTATATGTATATATACACATATGTATGTATATCTGTGTGTGTGTGTGTGTGTGTATATATATATATATATACACACACACACATATATATATACACACACACACACACAATTACTTCAAAATATACCAACCTCTAATCATTCTGAAAGATTTAGTATATGTAGTCAATATTCTAAAAGCATATTCTGTGTGTATATATACAGACATAAATATGCAGTTGCATTATATATTTCATTATATTATCCTATATATGTAACTGCATGTATCTGTAACTATGTATCATTGATATCTATATCCATGTCTTTCTTTCAGTTGCATTTCTATTGATTTTCATCTATCTATCTATATTTGAACTGAAGACAAATTATCAGACAAATCGTGTGTGTGTGTGTGTGTGTGTGTGTACACAATTGCTTCAAAAAGTACCAATCTCTCATCATTCTGAAAGATTATATGTAGTCAATACTCTAAAAGCAACCATGGAGTGATAATGATTCTCAAATATAAACAAATAATGAACGGTGTCATTTAGATGTATATTTAATAATAAAGTCTCTTTATTCACATAGAGTTAATTAAACTGTCAGTACTTCTTGTTTCTGTTTCTACCAAGAAATTCTTTTTTAATTTGCATTTTCTGAATAATATGTTTTTAACATTCCACTGAAATAGTATCCACTAATTTCATTAATGGTGATCTCTTGTTAAAATTCAATAAACCTTTCTTTTGTATGCTTCCATACTTCTCTGCTTATTTCTAAGACTTTATATTACCCTTACTCCTTTGACAGCCCTTCATATATAGGCAAATAATTACAGATATAATAATTTAGTCATTTCTTGGTTGTTTTACCATTGAATATTCTAGCTACTGAAGTCTGCAACTTTGTACTAATATATTCCTAGTGAAATCTCATCTGTTATCACAGTTTCAATTAGCACTTATGTATAGATAACTGACAAATGTCTAGACAAAAAAAAAAGCACACTTGCTAAAAATCACCAAGAGTATAATTAATAAATTCTAGATTTTCCTGATTTTTCTTGTCCTTTGAGTTGCAATGTTTGCTGGCACACTTAATAGGACATACTTAAATTTTAGTCTCTCCCACCCAGCATCTTTCCCAAGAAGAAATGTAGTCTTTTATCTTTTTGGATCTCTTAAGATAATCTATCCCACATTTCTAATTCTCTTTTCTTTTTTCTGTTTTGGGGTGCGGAATCAAGGTTTAAGGTCCTGAAAAACTTAAACTGCTCTCCTTCACTGAAGAAAATTTTTTAAAAACCCTTAATTCATCATTTGAGACTCTATGCAGTCTAAGCAAAACTACTTTTTCATTTTTCCTCACACAAACTCTTCATTCTCATCAAATTAGTTATGTCAGTATCTTGAGGTATCTCTTTATGATTTCCTAATCCTCCCCATCCCTTGCTATGAGTCGTTTTTTGTTCCTATCTGAACTGATGTATAGTTCAAAAAATATATGTACTTACTTTTTCAAGCCTTTTCAGACCTCACTAGTTATAACTAAATTCTCTTTCTTTGGAATATCCATTGCATCTTATATTATGACATCTATTTGTAACTCACTATTTAATATTTGCTTTTGAGTTATGATCCAGGGTATTGAGCTGTGTTCTTCAACTGAATCGTAAGCTCCCTAGGGAAAGAGATATCCTGCATGTCCCACAACAGCTACCAGAAACCATTTCCTATCCATTGCTTTATAAATATTTGGATTAACAAGACATACTCAAATTTTGGTCTTTCTGACAGAAATACCATTTGAGCCAGCAATCCTGTTATTACTGGGTATATACCCAAAGGAATAGAAATAATTCTATTATAATAACACATGCACACATACATTTATTGCAGCACTATTCACAATAGCAAAGATGGAATCAATCTAAATGGCCATCATGTTAGACTCAATAAAGAAAATGTGGTATATATATACACCATTAAAACTATGTAGCCACCAAAAAAAAAAAAAAAAAGAATGAAACCATGTCCTTTGCAGGAACACTGATGGAGCTGGAGACCATTATCCTTAGCAAACTAATGTGGGTAAAGAAAACCAAATACTATACATTCTCACTTACAAGTGCGAGCTAAATGATGAGAACACACAAACGCATAGAGGACAAAAACACACAACGGGGCTTATTGGAGGGTAAAGGCTGGGAGAAGGGAGAGGATCAAGAAAAATAATGGATACTAGACTTAATATCTGGGTGACTAAATAATCCATACAACAAACCCCCATGAACATGTTTACCTATGTAACAAACCTGCACATGTACCCGTGAACTTAAAATAAAAGTTAAAAAAAGAGTTGGTCTTTCCTACTCAACATATTCCCCAAGAAGAAATGTAGTCTAATATATAAACAAAATGACTTTATTTCTTTATTGTTTTTTGAGATGGAGTCTTGCTCTTGTTGCCCAGGCCAGAGTGCAGTGGTGTGATCTTGGTTCACTGCAACCTCTGCCTCCCAGGTTCAAGCAATTCTCCTGCCTCAGCCTCCCAACTAGCTAGAATTACAGGCATGCGCCATCACACCCAGCTACTTTTCGTATTTTTAGTGGTGATGGAGTTTTACCACGTGGGCCAGGCTGGTTTGGAACTCCTGACCTCAAGTGATCCTCCTGCCTTGGCTGCCCAAAGTGCTGGGATTACAGGCATGAGCCCCTGTGCCCAGCCCAGAATGACTCTGTAATACTAAAAGATATAAAACATAGTATCTATCTATACAAAATTAGACATCTTCATTCTTCCTCATTAAACAACTCTGTGTCTTGCTTAAGTCTGCTGTACTTCTGATATTATCCTCACTAGTTTATCATTTTTTGCCCCTTCTGTAAATTTTGTCATACTAATAATCAACTAGACACTGTTCGATTTTTTCACTGTAATGTTTCTGTATTTAAATATTTTTACTTGAACTACTAAAATCTGTACATGGCCAAGCTATCTCCATGTTCCCTGTAAAACATAAAAATTATATCAAGGACTCTCAATTATTTTAAATGTTATCTTGCCATGGCATGTCCTATCTCCCACTTTAAGAAACAGTTGATTACTTAAAATTTACTAAAAACATGGAGGGGATGAACTGCTCCAGTGTTGTTTCTTGATCTTCAAGCTACTAGAAGGGGTGTGATCTCTCTAAAACCTCACCAAGCTGTACACTTAGCTTTCATGTGCTTTTCTACACATGTATTTCAATAAAATGTTTATGTAAAATTAACTACAGCCTTATTTCAACAAACAGACAATCATTTAGTAAACTCTGTGCCAATCACCTTTTGAATGCTGGGAACACCACGGGAAAAATATGAAACATGCGTGAAACAATGAATATCTAGGAATATCTAGACAAATGCAAAGGATGATTTCAAAGTATTAATGCTACCAAGTAAACCAAACAAGAGAATATACAGAGATAGAGAGAAATGATGATGTAGTGAGCTACTTAAATGGAACAGATTGGAAAGCAGCTCTCAGGAGGTCTTACTTGAGTTAAAAGTTGAAGAACTAGAAATACACTGGAGGGATGAGTGATACAGAATGACACTGGAACCCACAACCACAGAGACCCTGGCACAGCAGTAAGGCTGGCATGTTGGAGAGCTAGAAAGAAAATTAATGTGATGGGAGTGCAGCTCAATAAAGAGCATAAAATAAGATTTCAAAGCTTGGAAAGGTTGTATTAGATGGGTTATGGTCACAGATTTGTATTTATTCTAAAGTTACTTATTACGTGCTTAATGCTACCAATCTCCTCTACATTTTTTCACCAAGGCTTGCCTTCTCCTTTTGGAAAATATTTTAAACTTGATTTTCACCAACCCTAATACTTCATTTTACCAAACAACTCTACTCTACCCTCCAGTCCTTTTGAATATTATCTGACAGCCAATATAAGAGTTTTCTTTTTCTTTCTTTTTTTTTTTTGAGACACAGTCTCACTCTGTCACCCAGGCAAGAGTGCAATCATGTGATTTTGACTAACTGCAACTCGCCTCCAGGTTCAAGCGATTCTCATGCTTCAGTCTCCCAAGTAGCTGGGATTGCAGGCACATGCCCTCACGCCCGGCTAATTTTTGTATCTTCAGTAGAGACAGAGTTTCACCATATTGACCAGGCTGGTCTGGAACTCCTGGCCTCAATTGATCTGCCTGCCTTGGCTTCCCAAAGTGCTGGGACCACAGGCATGAGCCACTGCACCAGCCTCAAAAGGTAGAGATTTCAACCTAAAAGCTCTTACTTCTGATCCATCCTCTAGAAGTGCATTCTTCCTACATGTATTCTCCTTTAATTTTTGAGTAAATATCTTTTGTCTATTTATATCAATCACATTTGTTTATATATTTACATGCGTTTTTATCATTTACATTATGTATATGTATTGATCCTGCCTTTCCATTTAATGAGATCACTTCCAATTCTATTGCCTACCATTTGGGCAGTGTTGTGCATGTTGTCAACTCAGAAAAGATTGCTGGCTAGAAAAGAATAGAGCCAGCTCACCATCTTGCACACAATAAGTTTTTAGTAAGCTTCCTGAACCACGTTGACTCTAATGGTAGTAACAGGAATTTTAAAAATCTTTACATTAGGGTAGCTGCAAGACAGATTTATACAGCTGCATTTGGGGCCATTCATAGGAGAACTGAAGAGTCATTATGGACCAAAGAATGTAAAACATAGGTAAGCCGCAAGGGAAATATACACAATAATCAAGTACACAGAACCAACATGAATGCAGTTCTGGCCATTAAAATACAGAGGTGACTTTTGTAAAGGATGCATTCTTAAAATATTTTATATACCTTTTTGTGTTCAGGGACACTGCTGGTATTTATGTTATCTAAAGGTAAAAAATATTAATTTTGTGGTAATGTTGAGATTACAAAAGGGAATTCATACTACTGTTCAAGATGATTTCTATTCTTTAAAGCCCTATAAATACAATGGTATGTACATGCATATCCTAGTTAATTCTTACTCAGAGCACAGCAGCAAAACAGGCATATGAGAAGGTGCTACAGTTTGGATGACTGTTCCCAATCCTCATGTTGAAATTTAACCCTAAGGCTGGAGGTAGGCCCTAATGAAAGGTATCTCGGTCATGGGGGCAGACCCCTCATGAATAATGTCCTGAGGGGGACTGTGAGTGAGTTCTAACTATTATTTCCCATGAGAGCTGGTTGTTAAAAACAATCTGGTACCCTCCCCCGCCACCGCCAACTTCCTCTCTTATCATGTGACCTCTGCACATACCAGCTCCCCTTTGCCATGAGTGAAAGCAGCATAAAGCCCTCACCAGATGCAGATGCAGTATCATGCTTCTTGTATAGTCTGCAAAACTGAGAACCAAATAAATCTCTTTTCTTTATACATTACCTAATCTCAGGTGTTCCTTTACGTCCACAGAAAATGGACTATAAAGGATAGACAAAAAAGAAAGAAAGCCTCCAGATCCATCATTTCCCAATGGTTCAGCTATCACGGGATTGGAGAGGTGTTCTGGGTGAGCTAAAATGGTAACTTCTTGCAGTCAGAAAACAAGATACAAAAACATGTGAACCTAGAGGTCCCAGGTTACATGGTCTCTAAGTTAATACGTAAGATTAATGTATATATCATGTCAATGGGTAGAGTGGGTGATACAGATGAAGTCTGTTAAAGGATTACTTTTTAAAATAACAGAATTATGGAAAATTTTGAGCCTTACACCTTCTTAATGCATGATAGTCAGGATATAATATTTTAAAACAATACAGCAGAACGTATAAGAAAGCAGACTATATGCACACACACACTAATGTTATCAAGTGGCATATATATATACATGTGATAATGAATATAATTTAGAGCTTATTATTTATAACTACTTTATCACATGATGTTAATTTTATTTTGTTGATCATTTGAATTTGATATTTTGGGTGTTGGAATGCTTTTTGCATGTAAATTTTCATGATTTGTAAAAAGGAATTTTGAGTTGATTATTGTCTAATTGTATAATTAGTCTAATTAGACTATAACTAATTATGTAATTGATGTAAATATGTTCGGTCTCGTAATTAGGTAGTATAATTACAATACACAAGATGATGTCATAAACATCTTTATAAAAATTCCAGACAAATGGAAAGTGAATTTTCAGTTTGTAAGATTTAAGTAATTGTTTAACATTTCTTAAACAATTACAAAATTATCTGCAATATATATATTTAACTTTTGACATTATTTTTTAACAAAAGAAATAAAAGGAAACCATACAATGTATATTAGCTAGTGGCCCTTACCAATGCTGACATTTCTCTCGTGAAGAAATACATACAGCCTCAAGCAGTATTTCCATATTTCTTATAAAATAAACTAGAACATTAAAAAAATTGTATTTATTCATTACAATCCTTAGGTATCAGTAAAACACTAAAGCCTGTCAATTTAGATTCATTTTATGAAGCTCTAATGACTAATTTATTACAAACTTACAAATAGAAAACGATATATGCTAGTCTACGTCTTTTAGTAGTGAGCAAAAGTACAAAAAGCTTAATTATTCCTCTCAGCAATAGTACATTATATGCTTATGAATTCATATGAATTCATATCAGCTTTAGGAACACAGACCAACTTTTTTTTCTGGAAACACTGTCAATAAAAAGGTATAAACAAGATTTTTGTCGCTCAACAGATTTTTGGAATACTAAAATTGCTGTAGTTACTAACATAATATGAATGAGCATACAAAATAGACATATCTCATCTTAGAAATTCTATTTTATTAAAAACAAGAGTATTATTAAATTACATTATTATTGAAAACATATTCTTAAAAGAAATGTCATTTTCTAACATTAAAATTTAAGCAGACATATGATCTATTACCAGAATCCTTCCACCATATATTCCTAGTATGCCTTCTCTGCTTCACAATCCCCTGTTCTCCACACATACTAATTATTGTTCTAACTAACCAGAGACATGGATAATCTTTGGAGACACTGTCTTTCTTCTGCATTACTTGCAGGTGCTAATGTCTCCATTTTGAATGCTCCCTCCATAGCAGTGTTCTGTACCTCTATTTTAAAAATGATTTTTATTTTATATAATTACTGTGAACCTTAAGTTTTTCTTTATATACCAATAAACATTAGAGGAGGAGTTTTGCCTAGTGACCTCCATATCCTTGGCAAAGGTATGCCCATATCTTGAATATAGTAGATCTTAGTTATTTTAATTGAATCTTGTTTACGTCACAAAGCCACAAAGGCCAATGACTATCAACCTATGGAGATACATTTAAAAATTAAAATATCATTGAGGTGCTCCAATACAAACAATGCTAACATAAAAGTGTTTTCATTATGAAGTACACATGGCAGTAAGGAAAACAGTTCAAGAAATCAGTAACATTTGAGAAATATATACGTTTATATAAAGTTATATATATACATATATATACACACAAACACGTTTTGTCTCTATATATAGACATAGAAACACTAGCATAATAAGCAAAAGATAAGTAAACAAGGCAAAAGTAATCCAATATGGAGGTATGAAAAGGAAGGAATGACACTCTGTATCAACTTTTCAGAGAGGGCTTCTCTGAGATGATGAATCCTCAGTGTTAAGAAGGCCTCTGCCGTATTACCTAACTAAAGAATACTTAGAAATACATTTAACCAAGGAGGGGAAAGATTGATACAACGCAAAACATAAAATATTGATGAGAAAAACTGAAGAGGATACAAATAAATTGGAAGATATTCCAGGTTAGTGGATTGGAAGAATTAACATTGTTAAAATGTCTGTACTATCCAAAGTGACCCACAGATTCAATCCAATCCTGTTAAAATACCAATGAAATTCTTCACAGATACAGGAAAACACAATCCTAAATTTGTATGAAACCACTAAAGACCCCAAACAGCCAAAGCAATTTTGAGCAAAAGCAACAAAGTTGGTATCATATTATCTGACTTCAAAATATTCTGCAATGCATAGTAACCGAAACAGCATAGTACTGACATAAAAACAGACATACAGCAAATGGAACAGAACAGACAATACAACCAAATCCACACACTTACAGCCAATGAATTTTCAACCAAAGTGCCAAAATCTCACGTTAGGGAAAGGACAATGTGTCTTCAGTAGATAGTGCTGGGAAGCTTGAATATTCACATGCAGAAAAGTAAAGCTAGACTTCTATCTCTCCTCATATACAAACATCAACCCAAAATGGATTCAAGACCTAAATATAAGACCTGAAATAACACAACTACTAGAAGAAAACATAGGGGAAATGCTTCATGATATTGGTCTGGGCACAGGCAAATGAAACAGAAATAGAAAAACAGAATTATACTGAACTAAAAAGCTTGGGCACAGCAATGGAAACAATCAACACAATGAAGAAACAACCTACAGAATGGGAGAAAATATTTGCAAACTATGCATTTGATAAGAGGTTAATATCTAGAAAATATACAAACTCAAAGAACTCAATAGCAAAAAAAAAAATCTCATTTAAAAATGGGCAAAAGACCTAAAAAGACATTACTCAAACGAATACATACAAATGACCAACAGCAATGTGGGAAAAAATGCTCAACATCACTAATTATTAGGGAAATGCAAAGCAGAACCACAGAGAGCTATCACCTCCCTCCCATTAGAATGGCTATTACCAAAAAGACAAAAAATAACAAATTCTGCTGTAGATGCAGAGAAAGAGGAACACTTAATACACTGTTGGTGGGAATGCAAATTATTACAGCCATTATGGAAAACAGTATGCGGGTTCCTCAAAAAATTAAAAATCGAGCTATAATGTGATCCAGCAATCCTACTGTTGAATAGATCCACAAGAATTTTAATCAGTTTGTTGAAGAGATATCTGCACTTCCATATTTATTAGGACTATTCACAATAGACAAAACATGGCATAAATCTAAGTGTCCATCAACAGATAAATGAATACAATGTGGAATATGTACATAATGGAATACTACTCAATATGAAATAACAAAAGCAGCTATAAAATTATGAATGCTTATTTTACTTAACATAATGTCCTCCGGATCCATCCATCTTGGTGCAGATGATAGGTCTGTCCCAGAGCCAGCAACATGGATGGATCTAAAGGACATTATGTCAAGTAAAATAATCAATGTACAGAAAGACAAATGCTGTATTATCTACTCATGTGTGGAATCTGAAGATGATCCATAGAATTAAAGAGCATAATAATGGTTAGCAGTGGCCAGAGGGAGGTAGGTAGAATGGAGACTAGAAAGAGATTGGTCAATAGGTGCAAAGTTAAACTGAGGAAGAATAAATTCTAGCGTTCTACTGCACAATAAGCTGACTATTACTAACAATATTGCATTGTGTTTCAATAGCTAGAAGAGAATATTTTCAATGTTCTCACCATGAAGAAATGATAACTGTATGAGGTAATGGATATGCTAAATATCCTGATTTGATTATGATACAATGTGCAGACAATGTATCAAAACATCACACCATATCAGATAAATATGTACAATTATTATTTATCAATTTTTTTAAAAGTTTGATTGTGCTTGATTAGTAAATTTAAAAGAAATTCCTATTTTGGCAGTATAAAAGATTTTCCAAAATCTGGCCAAGGTCCATGTGTTCATTTCCAAGTGATTGGATCCATTTTCAGGTTAGAAATAGCCATATCGCCAGGTGCAGTGGCTCACACCTGCAATCCCAGCACTTTGGGAGGCCGAGGCAGGTGGATTGCTTGAGGTCAGGAGTTTGAGATCACCCTAATTAACACGGTGAAACTCCATCTCTACTAAAAATACAAAAATTAGCCCAACATAGTGGTGGGCGCCTGTAAGCCCAGCTACTCAGGAAGCTGAGGCACAAGAATCACTTAAACCTGGAAACGGAGGTTGCAGTGAGCCAAGATTGCACCACTGCACTCCAGTCCTGGTGACACAGCAAGGCTCCATCTCAAAAACAAACAAAGTAAAAGTAATAGCCATATAGCGAAAAGATGTTTACATTTACCTCACTATCTGTAAATGTTATCATGTTTGACAACATTCTACAGGAAAATGTTTTTTAAATCTTAATGTCTATATTTTTAAAATAAATTGACAATAGAAAAATATGTAACAGATAATCATTTATCTGGATATTTTTAACTAAAAAATTCATTTTAGTAATAACTGAAGAATGAATTAAAGTATTGCAGAATGTATGGGGGAAAATTCCTGCCTGCTAGTAGAGAATACTTAATATCACAATGGCCTAAATAAAGAGATGATTAGATTAGAACAGGCTTCAATACTATGCTATGGTGAACTGACTAGCAATACACGTGTGATGCTGATTTTTAGACATTTGTATTTTGGCAATTTAAAACTGTTCTTTTGAAAAAATAAAGAATACATATTTTTATTCACAATCTATTTTCAAAAGAGGAATATATATGATGTGTGCAGATGTTATCATATAATCACTGCATTATTACACAGTTAATGTCTAAATATCCAAAATTCTATTAATCTGAAAGAGGTCAGGCCTAGTTTACCATATAAGGAAATATATTGAATGGTGAAAATTGGGATGCTGGGATATTCACAAAGTCAGAATAACCTTATGTTATTATAGCTTAGATGTGAAAGCTGTATTAATCTTTAAAAATATTAAGTGAAATATTTAGAATAATTATAGATTAGTTTTACATTTCCCTCGTTAGGGATATATAGACATCTCAAATGTATGTATGATGTGTCAAATTCCTGACTATTTTGTGATCTCTATAATTTTTTTTTTTTTGAGATGGAGTCTCGCTCTGTCACCAAGGCTGAAGTGCAGTGGTGCAATCTTGGCTCACTGCAACCTCTGTCTTCCAGGTTCAAGCAGTTCTCCTGTCTCAGCCTCCCAAGTTAACTGGGACTATAGGCATGTGCCACCACACCTGGCTAATTTTTTGTATTTTTACAAAAACACAAAAGAGCCAGAGTTTCACCATGTTAGCCAGGATGGTCTGGATCTCCTGACCTCATGATCCGCCCATCTCGGCCTCCCAAAGTGCTGGGATTACAGAAGTAAACCACCACGCCCGGTGGATTTATATAATTTTAAAAATTATTTTTCATGGTCACAATACTTTTGAACATTTGTCCAAATATGTTTTTTTTAATTTAAACCTTTTTCATTGTTAATTTAGGTTTGTGCTTCTTTCCAGTCAGGAAAAAACCTTTATAATAACAGCACATAAATATTCCTACAAATTTCAATATCTTCCTCAAGACTTACTAATGCTTTACTCTTCATGTATTACACAAGAATATTTCATATTACATTTACTCTATGTAAAATGAATTCAACTTTTATTAAATGCGTTTTTTTTTTT
>PVKV010014038.1:22218-59131 GCA_004027835.1 Alouatta palliata | reverse complement strand
AAAACTTCAGTTGTTGTACATTATAAAGTACCTTCAGAAACTTGCTTGAAGGTAAGAGTAATTCCTTCCTCCTATTAAATAATTATATCACATTAAGTATTTATTAAATGTTATGTTTGAGAAATCTATTCTGACCTTGAATATATTCAAATTCAAGATCAATGTTATAATAGAATGAAGATTTTATGGGGAAAATGTTACGATCAGTAAAAGTGTTAAAGAGCATGTAACAGTAAGGAAGACGCCTGTCTGAAATATCGCAGAGTGGTAGATACCACATTTAATCAAAGGACAGTAATGCCTGATCTTCTATTTCCCACAGAACTCTGGATCCAGTTAACAGCAGAATGGGCAAAGAAGCAGCAATATTTCAAATGTCCATACTCTGATCTGCAAAAGACTCCGACTAGGTAGAAGAAAACTGCATTTTACTTCAGGTAGTCTTTGAAATGAAGGCTCTGTTATTTTTCAAGACTGGAAGGATATCACAGTGTTGATTTTATATACAAAGTAGGATCTATTCCAGTATACTCTAGTGAAATAATTCACATATGGAGAATAGTTAATTTTGACCTCATGACAAAATCGCCCATATTTTGAGTAGGTTAGCTTGTCACCTTCTTCACAAACCATCTATTAAAAGATATAAAACATAATATTAAAAAGTTTATTAAGCTTATAGCGGAAATGCAATCAATGTACAAATGACTGTATTTATATGAAAAAACACATTACTGATAAACATTGTCTATACATCTCACTGTTAGCAAATAGAAGTCTCTTCATAAGTGAGTCACCATGCCCACTACACTCCTGAACTTCCCATTGACACTGAGAAATCAGTATAAAATGTTTTTTTTAAAGATTTCTTTTAAAAGATTTAATCCTAAAATTTAGAACACAATGTTTCCATAATCCATTATCATTGCTGTGAAGAACCTTATCACGAAACCTACCAAGGCTGAGAAATGGACATATTATATTCCCAAATATATTCAAACTCCTGTCTTGTGTAGAATTGACTCACAATTATTGAGTAAGCAAGGAAACTTTTGTGACTTATTGCAGACGTTTACATTTTTACCGAATGACGTTCACTAAGATAGCTTAGTTAGCTTGAAGGAGTTTTTACAAAAAAAAAAAATTAGGTAATATTTTAATGCCTATGAAAGATGCCAGATAGCCAACTGTAAAAGGATAGATAAGCTTAAGTCCATGCCAGGCATGACGTGAAAGGAGAAGTAAGCAGATCTCAAAACAGAGCAGAAAGGTGGGTAGCCAGAGCAGAACAGAAAGGCTCCAGACAGCAGATAGTAATATAGTAGCAATTACTGACACTGTACCAAGGCTTCATACAATTCCATTTTGTCAACAATAAACCAAAGATCACAGCCACTAAGTACCAACAGTGAAATTCAAAATGCATGCAGCATAAAACAGTAAGTTTATATTACAAGATTAAGGGGTCATGAAGAAAAGAAAGGTGGAAATCACAAAAACTAATTTCTTACCTCCAAACTGATCTTGGATAAGATAAAGAGCTATGATTATTTAGGAAAAGACAGTAAAAATCTTGGCTGCAACCTGAATAGTATATGCATTACCACTTACAATGACTTACTAAACTTTTCCTATGATCCCTCACCCTCAGCTTTCTCAGGAGTCAAGAATCCATTCCAGCCAACACTAAGTCTCAGATATACAAACTGCCTTCACTGGAAGGCCATGGCCGGGGGAGAGGGAATACACACACACACACACACACACACACACACACACACACACACACAGTCACTCTTCGGTCTTCTTGTGGAAAAGACAGCTTGGTAAAATAGCTGAAATCAATGCAGAAATTAAGATACAGCTAAGTCCTAACAACTAACATGGCTCTTAAGACCCATGTTTTTTGTGGATAATAGGGTCTGTGTTAATTTAGTATGCAATTTTTCTAGATAGACATGAATCAAATTACAAAAAAATTCCAAACATAAAAATATAACAAGATAACCAGTTGCTCTTTAGATTATTGCAATAAAATAAAATAATCATCAAATCAAATTATGCTATCTTTTATGAATGTTGAAACCTGCATAAGTACAAGCAATGAACAAGGAATTCAGGTATTGATATATTATTATTATTATTTTTTGCAAAAATGCCCAGTTTTTCTTTTGTATGTTGAAAAAATACTTCAAACTACTTTTAATAAGCTCTCCCCATTATTACGTAATTCAGTTATATTCTTGGTTAAGTTCCAAAAATAAAGTTTAAAGATTACAAGTTTAAATAAAGTCATTTTTCTAAAAAAAAATTTTTTCCAAATGGTTACTTACGTGGCCATTTGCAATATCTAATAAATCTTTAACCCTACAGCCTCTCATGGTTCCCACCTCATTGCAGATAGCATCCTCTACAATTAGGTAATTAGCTTTGTAAGATGTCAGTATTTTATAAATATCCTCAGCAGATCGCTTTGAATAGATTTGGTAGATCTGAAAGAATGTAATTAAAATAAATTTTAAAGGACATTTAAAACTTCTGTAAATTGAAACTATACATCAAGCATATACTATGTTCTCAGTACTGAGTATTATGAAAAATATATTTTATAAATATAAATATTCACATATATATTTATCAAAACTCATGTCTTGATTATTTGGTGCTTTTTACTATAATTCTACTGAACTTCTTAGATAATAAGCTCTGGATCTTGTTAGATAATAAGGCTTTTCAGTTTTTCTGAAATGTTAATATTGGATCAACTCTTGTTATCCTTCAAAAAATCATAAAATCTCAAATATTAGGCCCAAGTATCATATACAGTTTGGCCTGAAAATACTAAGAATTGAAATCTAGAATGAGTAAGATTCCAATCTATTTGCAGAACACCCGGTAGCTGCCTCCTACCTGTCACTGTTGCTGTCTATCTAGTGCCTTCAGTTCCCATGTCCACTGACATGCTAGGAATACCCACCCTCAACATTCTGTGGTACACAGAAGGCTAATACATCAAGAGGAAGTATCTCCCTCACTTCATCATTTCACTACACAAAAAAAGTTTCAATGGGAATGGTTCTATCCTATCCAGCCTATATCTATTGATAGTTACTTACAATTTTATTTATTTTTAAGTGTTAAGAAACTGAAACATACTGTTGGGGCATTAAAAAAAAAAAAACACTTCTATGCAATTGCAATAACATTATTGATAGCCTAGAGCACAGTTTCTCAACCTTGCCACTATTCACATTTTAGGCCACATACTTCTTTGTTGGAACAGGAGGGAGGCTGTTCTCTGCAATGCAGATCAGCAACCCTGTTCTCTACCCACAAGATGCCCATAGAACCCCTCCTCCTGTTAGGACATTGCAACAACCAAAAATGTATCCAGACATTGCCAAATGTCCCCTGGCGGGATAATTGTCCCGGTTAAATCACTGGCCCAGGGGATTACACAAAGATTAGCCACATATTATGAATTAGAGACTCCATCTAATTTAAATAATATGGTTGGCCAGGTGCAGTGGCTCACGCCTGTAATCCCAGCACTTTGGGAGGCCCAGGCAGGCAGATCACTTGAGGTCAGGAGTTGGAGACTAGCCTGGCTAACACGGCAAAACCCCATCTTTACCAAAAATACAAAAATTAGCCAGGCGCGGTGGCATGTACTGGTAGTCTCAGCTACTCGGGAGTCTGAGGGAGGAGAGTCGCTTAAACCTGAGAGATGGAGGTTGCAGTGAGCCACAGATCATGCCACTGCACTCCAGCCTTTATGAAATTCTGGAAAATTGAAAAACAGAATACTGGGAACTCAGGTTCAGTCGATCATTGCTTTCAGATATGAAGTTACCATTTAAATCCATACCATACCAGAGTGAGATTCCATTTAAAGAAAAAAGAAAAGAAAAGAAAGAAAGAGGGGGAGAGAGAGAGAGAGAAAGAAAAAAAGAAAAAAAGATGAGAAAGAGAGAAAGAGGAAAGAAAGAGAAAGAAAGAAAGAGAAAGAAATGAAAGAAATGAAAGAAAGAAAAAGAAAGAAAGAAAGAAAGAAAGAAAGAAAGAAAGAAAGAAAGAAAAGAAAGAAAGAAAGAAAGAAAGAAAGAAGGAAAGAAAAGAAAGAAAGAAAGAAAGAAAGAAAGAAAGAAAGAAAGAAAGAAAGAAAGAAAGAAAGAAAGAAGGAGAGAAAGAAAGGAGCCAGGTGTGGTGGCTTACACCTGTAATACTAGCACTTTGGGAGGCCGAGGCGGGTGGATTGCCTGAGCTTAGGAGTTCAAGACCAGCCTCAGTCATATGGTGAAACCCCATCTCTACTAAAATTTAAAAAATTAGCCAGGCATGGCAGTATGCACTTATAGTCCAGGCTACTTGGGAAGCTGACGTGGGAGAATTGTTTCAACCTGGGAGGCTGAGGCTGCAGTAAGCCGAGATTGCACCACTGCACTCTAGCCTGGGTGACAGAGCGAGATTGTCTCCAAAAAAATAAAAAAAATAAATAATAAACGATACAGTCTTATTTATGAAATTCAGTTTAGATCTTACTTTAACAATAAATTTACTCAGACCTGCTATGTACTATATACCACAGAGAAAAACCGTGGTTACTATTCTCATAGATAAGTTACATAAAACTCTAAAGTCTTTAAAATTTAATTAGAACCTAACTAGAATTCTGACCTAATTACAAGTAATTCTGAAATTCCATATTAGAAAAAGACCAATCAAAAGAAAACAAAGTCACAGAGTTTGCTGTTTTATAACCACAAAAAATAAAATTCAGGAATATGCTCTCTATTTTCTACCTAAGCAACTCTATCTTTTGGAAGCACAGCAAATACTGTATCAGAGATGGCTGCTATCTCTCAAGGAAATCATTCTCAGGTAGATCTCCCCATCTTTGATCTCTCCCCTGCCTGCTTCAATCTGTTCTTTCTGCCATGATCATAAATAATTCTCCAAAGCAGAACTAACCATTCCACTGCCAGGCTTACTAAAAGTCATGTCTCTTACTGCCTCAAGGATAAGTCTAAATTTTTCAGCATGACATTCCAGGTCCATCAGAATTTGGCCTCATTTTATTTTCTAGTTTCAAGGCTACAAATTCCTTGGTTCATGTTACTTTTTCAGCCTGGAATAATATATATTTCTTTTCCAAACAAGTTTCTAATCATCCTTCAAAGCCCAGATCAAGGGACTGCCTTTTATGATAACTTCTTAGCTTTTGTAGGCAGAATTGTTTGATTGTTCCTGCTTTTTTACTCTTCTTTGTATCTTGCGTGTGTCCATGGATATGTGTGTGCATCCAACTACAACTTAATAGCACAGAATAACAACATAATAGCTAACTTTAAAATTTTACTATGTTTCAGGCGTTGTACATAATCTCATTTAATTCTCACAAGTAGAAGGTGAGAACTATTTTTCTCACCTAATTTCCAGATTTAACTTGCTCAGGGTCACAAAGCTAACACACAGCAGAGCTAGCATTTGGGTTCAGGTACTCTAATTCCTGAGTCTGCTTTCTTAATTTCTATATTGCTGTATTTCTTCCTTAACTTAGAATATGCTTAAAATCTTTATGAAATTCTCTAAAATGGAAAAACAGAATATTGTGAACTCAGGTTTGGTTGATCATTGCTTTCAGGTATGAAGTTACCATTTAAATCCATACAAACATTCAAAATAATACAGTATCTAAACTGTAATTAGATATCATTCTAATGTTACACTGAATCAACAGCCCATTTATTAAAAAATAAATTTGTGTTTTAAAAGCCATATTAGAACTTCAGCTGAGAAAAACAGTACAGTACCAAGACATTAATTGAGTCTTCTTTCAAAAATTTAATTGAGAACAATATTTTTAAAAGAATGTTAGCTGGCTGTGGTGGCGCACGCCTGTAATCCTAGTTACTCAGGAGGCAGAGGCAGGAGAATTGCTTGAACCTAGGTAGTGGAGGTTATAGTGAGCCAAGATTGTGCCACTGCACTCCAGCCTGGGTGAATTAAAAGAATATTAGCCGGCCATGGTGGCGCATGCTTGTAATCCTAGCTACTCAGGAGGCTGAGGCAGGAGAATCACTTGAACCCAGGAAGCAGAGGCTGCAGTGAGCTGACACTGCACCACTGTACTCCAGCCTGGGTGAAATATTACACATTGGTCCCTTGATACTTTGTGGAAAATTAAGTATTTTTCCTAGAAATATATCAATACTGTTCATAATACAAAGAACTTAATATTTTAATGTTGGGTCTCCTCTTAGTTGGATGTATTAATTATACAGTTTTTTTTTTAAATGGAAGTTAATTAAGTCTTCTAAAACTGTTTGGACTTTCCTATCTACATAGAAGCATATGTATACTGCAGACTATGCTAAAATACAAAGTGCTGGAAAACAGATCCAAATGTAAAATTCAAAATGTCTTACATTTTCATTTCTCTTGAGAAGATCATCATCATTGTAAAGAGGCAAACTTGTCACCATCCATCCAGTGCACAATTTAATCACACCCATTAACTGTGGACTCCCTGCAAACACAGCTGCAACTGGAGCTTGCCTTCTGCAAAGAATCACAGAGATTTACACACTGAAAAGGTAAGTATACTATTTAGATCATTGGTCCTTATCAACTCCAAAATACCAGACAACTTACAATGTTTATACATTTAAGTTTCAATGCCAGTTTTCATTTCATTTATGGATTCATTAAAAAAAATTGGGCACTTAACTATGCACCAGGCACTCGTGCTGAAAATACAGAAACTTTTCTAAAAAGAGGGAGCAGGGGGAAGACAATAAGCAGTAAACATATATATTGGGTGGTAATAATGATTAAAAATACTGAAGGGTAAGGGGATAGAAACAAGAATATATTATTTTAGATAAGATGGCTAGTTCAGTGGTGATACTGTGAATTCTCAACTCCATCTTTTGCAAATATTGACCACCTACAACCCAACTCCTTCCAAATCCATCTCTCCTCCTGCTCCTTCTTTGTCTTTACCCATGTGTCTGTCTCCAGACATAACATGTAGGACTTCTCTACTCTGAATCATTATTCAAAGTCCCAGACAGATGCTATTTGCAAGGCAGGAAACCTACAAGCAGGTCCCAAAGGGCTGTTCTAATACATTCACTTATTAATTCACTGTCTGCATTTAACATTATGCGCCCACCTCTATGTGCTAGAGATAGTGCCAGGCTATCAAAATAAAGAGACGGCATATGGCTACTCTCAATAGTGAGGAAACAGATAGAAGACACAGTAATTGTATGACAGTAATGTACATGTTCAGTATGTAATTGTTTGGGCCTTTGCTGTCTTTGAAAATATGTGGCAAATCATACAGAGATGTAACTTCCTCTTTTGTTAATGACAACACAAGGCAGTGTTCCACAATAGCAAACAGAATTCGCAAAAAGTATTAACGGGCAATAGTTAAGGGTGATCTAAAGAAAACTATTTTTATAAAATAGAAGGTATGTTATAGTAACAAGACATTATACTAAACCTATTCTTATTTCTATAAACCTATTTTAAATTTCTAGAAACACTTTTTGTCTTTTTTCTCATATTTTTCTGGTCTTCTTTGATAGTATTTCAACATTTTTTCATGTTTTCTTGTCTTCTTTTATGTCTTTAATAAATTTCAATGTAGTTATTTCATAGTATCCATCCATGGAACAGACTGGTTACAAAAATAGCCACAATGATTCCTCTCCCCATGGTAATGTTCTTGGAGGGAACTGGTCTTAATCATGTGACTCGCTTTGGCCAATAGGACAACAGTAAGCACTGTATAAGCAGTGACTTAAAACATGCTTGACACTGAGATTTGCCCTCTCTTGCTGCTCTTGGGAATTCTACGAATACCACCTTGTGAACAAGCCCAAGCTAACCTGCTAGATGATGAGACACAGAGGCCCAAGTCAATTTGATCCCCCCAGCTGACACTTAGCCAACCCTAGACTTGTGACAGAGGCCATGCCAGACTAGCCAGTCCCAGTGGAACTGGCTCAGACCCAAAGATTCCTCCTCAGCACCCCAACTCTGCTAATTCTCAAGATGGTGTGGAATAACAAATGCTTATTGTTTGTAAGCCACTAAGTTTTGTGGCACTCTATTATACAGCAAATCCTAAATTACACAAATTTTATTATCAGAAATAGCTAGAGGTCTACTTCTGCTATTTATCACAAGACGTATTGAACTGTTTATGTGTTTTAAAATTTTAGAGCTTACCTGCATGAAACTTTACTTATGGAATCCTGTATAACATTGGTTGAGGTTGTGTCAGCCATTCCAGACCAACCCCAAACTACTTTTAATGCTAATTTCTTAATTTGAGGTTTCTTAGACAAATATAATTTCAAATTATATTAGACAAGTATAATTTCAAACTATAAACCCACATGAATTCAGATCCATTGCTATAAATTGAGAGGGGAAATTTTTTTTGACCAAGAGATGAATGTAAGAGAGACATGCTTTCTTATCTTCTTTCTCTGCCACTGGGTATTTTACTATTCCACCCTTTCACTAATGTGGTATTTTGCTATTCTATCCTTTCACTGCCAGTGTAGCTTTTTGAGGGTCCCTCAGTTACATATGTGTGTGTTGGGGGGGTTCTCAATTCCAATTCCCTGCTTCCACAGGCCTAAGATCACATCTCCTGTCCTGTGTGGGCATTAAAATCTAAAACCCCTGGTTATCAAGACTAGTAATCCATTGCTAATTCACCTCTAATACAGGGCAAAATAAGCATCCTCTTGACTACCTAAATAAAATGATACCTGTTCCTTTTTATCCCGTATTTCTAAGTGTTTGACAATGGGAGTTTCAGATCTCATATTGACCAGTTCTATATTTTCAAGCCCGTGGAGATGAGCAGAAAATTAGAATCACAAAGTCCAACCAAAACCTAAATATCCCCAAAACTCCTGAGTTTTATGAGAAAAATTTGGTATTATTATTAAAGTATTAATTTATTATTTCCCCTGAATTCAGTAGATAGCACGCAGTGATTAACAATAGTCTTGGGCACTTCAATCCTTACTTTATCCAGGTCATAAGTTCCACTGTGTCTGGGTCATAGAATTCCTGTAGTTCCATTAATTCTGTCATTAATCTCGGAAAAAACTAAAATGCAAAAAAAAAAAAAAAAAATCCCCAAAAGGTGTATGTCAGTAATTAGAAAGTTTAAAACTGTTCCACAGTATTTCAAAAGACTAACAGACTAACTTAAGGCAAATGATATTACAACACTGTTCACATGGAAAAAACGTCATGATGGATCTCTTTGCTTTCCTTCAATAGCCTGCTTATTTTTCTCAATCCAAATCATCTATTTTATGGTTAATTCACTGTTTTGACTCAAAAAATAATTTTATCCTTATCAAACAATGATAAATTGATCATCAGTTGTATCTTTCAGGCACACACATACTAAATAAATACATACATATATACATACATACATTTTCAGGTCCAATAATTTGCAGAGTTTATATCATTTTATAGATGATAAAGTTTTAGTTACTAAAACTTTACCAATACCAAAATATTAATTTCTATTTACTCAGCAATTTCCTTTGCCAATTATAGACTGAATTAACACTAGCATTAGACTACAGAAAATTGCATCAAGTGGCATTCTAGAAATGTTTTAGCTCTTCTACAATGTTCCTAATGACAAAAAAATTAAGCATTACTAAGAATATTACATTTTATTTTGTTAGGATAGTGCCTCAACATGTTTTCCACCCACACATATAAATTTATCACTACCTTTGTAGATAATGTACATTTTATTAATATAAAAGTCTAACGTTTTTTACCTCTTTCCATAAGCTGAGACCTATTATAGTGGGCACAGCCATGCTCAGAATAAGAGCCTAAAATATTAAAGCAAAAAGGATTACAGATAAATACATTTCAGAATACATACTGACTCTATGACCAATCATATACCTCTACAGTTATACAAATTTCAAAGAAACTGAAGTGAACATAGAACCTAGTTCACAGAATGAAATAGGTGAAAACTAAAGAGTTCCAAAGATATTAAGTTGGAAGTAAAGTGAGACATAAACATTACTATAAAAATTTAAGGCAGAACATTAAAAAGGTAATGCTCATAATATTTCAACTAGCAAGTCAATATTTGAAAAATTTGCCAGGAATTTATGTTATACAGATCTTACAAAGGATAGCACACTACCACATGAAAAGCTAACAACAAAAAAGACAATGAATTAACACAAGAAAAATAGCTAATATATATCAGTACACTAGTCTTTTAAAATAAGAATGCATAAATTCTCCTCCAAATAAGATTGGCAAAACACAACATGACTATTATTAAAGATAATGTATCATCTTCCTGCTATAATAAAACGTGTTCTTCCTATTGTTCCATGTCTTTTAGTGACTCTATGATCCACAGTCATATCAATCAGAAACCTAGGAACATCCAAGGTATCTCCCTCTTCCTCATTTGTCCATACTTAATCAAGCAGTAAGACTTACTGATATTCTGACTACTTTTTTTCATTCCAATCTGGCATAGTATTAATCGAATGGGCTTTGCAGTCAAAAAAACCTGAGTGGGGCTGGGTGCGATCGTTCACACCTATAATCCCAGAATTTCTATAATCCCAGAATTTAAGGGGCCAAGGTGGGAGGATTGCTTAAGTCCAGGAGTTTGAGACCAGACTGGGCAATATAGTGAGACCCTGTCTCTAAAAAAAAAAAAAAATAGAAATAATAAAAATTAAATTAGGCACGGTGGCGTGTGCCTGAAGTCCCAACTACTCGGGAGGATGTGGCAGGAGGATTGCTTAAGGCCAGTTGTTTAAGTCTGCAGTGAACCATGACTGTGCCACTGCACTCCAGCCTGGGAGAAACAGTGAGACTCTGTCTCAAAAAAAAGAGAAAAGAAAATCCTGGGCATGAATCCTGGTTTCCATACTTATAAGCTTGGTAATCTCAAGCAAGTTATTTAACTAATTAAAGCCTTGGTTTCTTTATCTATAAAACAGAGAAAATCTAGGATTGAATAGCATGTGAAATGCTTCAAACAGTACCTGACATAGTGAGCATTCAATAAATTGAAGCTTCAATTACTTCTATCTACTCTCGCCTCCTCTGTGACTGAAGTCTGTTTCCCGTAGTACTATCCTTCACAGAATTGTAAGGGTGGGCAAATAAAAAATGTAAGTCTGACTCTCTCACTTTCCACGAGGCATACACGTCCCAATGCCTTCCCCTTGCCGACAGCATGAGAGGCAGCTCTGCAGCATGACACTCTGGGCCTCCATGGCCTCACCTTCCTCCGCTTCTCGGTCTCATTTCTTGACCACCCCTACCTACCTCACACTTTGTGTCAAGAAAACAAAATATATTGTGCTTTTTTCTCCTAGTCCCTTTGATTACATCTTATTCTTTGCCTACCTCTGTGGCTATTTCTGCTACCATAAATACCCTTTCTTTCACCTTTATTTGCCTAATAACAAAGTACCTTTTCAATCTCAGATTGGAAGCCTTATTTGAGTCCCCCCAACAACAACAACAACAACAAAAAGAATTAAGTAGCCCTTCTCAATGTTCTAATAGCACCCTATGAAAACTTCTTTTTGTTTTTTAGGAGACAGGACAGGAACAGAAGAGCAGGCAGGCTAGAGAAAGTGGAAGGGGAGGGAGCAGCGGAGAGAGGGCCGAATTCTTATTATCTGTTTTTATGCCTAGAGATTATAATCCACTTGATGAAATTAACCATGCTATAATTATCTTTGTATTCCAAACACCTAGCAGGCAGAATGTAATGTTCCATTCACACAGAAATTATACCATAGTTCTAAATCAAACCAAGAAAGATATTATAAAAATTAATTCTTGATGACCTCCCACATTACTGATTCACTTATATTTTCACCTTTTTTTTTAAGTTGTATGCATTGAAATACATTACTTTGATAATCAGAATTTTTTTTTTTTTTTTTTTGAGACAGAGCCTTGCTCTGTTGCCCAGGCTGGATTGTAGTGGTGTGATTTCAGCTCACTGCAACCTCTGACTCTTGGGTTCAAGTGATTCTCGATTCTCAGCTTCTTGAGTAGCTGGGACTACAGGCATGCGCCACTACACCCCGCTAATTTTTTTTTATATTTTAAGTAGAGACAGGGTTTTACCATGTTGGCCAGGCTGGTCTCAAACTTCTGGCCTCAAGTGATCCATCCACCTTGGCCTCCCAAAGTGTGGATTACAGGCGTGAGCCACTGCACCCTGCCCAGAAATTATTATTTTTTTTTTGAGATGGAGTTTCGCTCTTCTTACCCAGGCTGGAGTGCAATGGCGCGATCTCGGCTCACCGCAACCTCCGCCTCCTGGGTTCAAGCAATTCTCCTGCCTCAGCCTCCCGAGTAGCTGGGACTACAGGCACGTGCCACCATGCCCAGCTAATTTTTGTATTTTTAGTAGAGACGGGGTTTGACCATGTTGACCAGGATGGTCTCAATCTCTTGACCTCATGATCCACCCGCCTCGGCCTCCCAAAGTGCTGGGATTACAGGCGTGAGCCACCGCACCCGGCCTCTCAGAAATTATTTTTTAAAATGTTTTGCACAGGATTAGTTTTTCCTCCTGTAAGTCATAATGTAATTTATTCATGTTATTTCAATAGTTTTCAATGTAGTTTTCATTTATCAGCATTTGATTTTATATAATTAGAAGAGAAACAAATACTTAACACAAAATAATAACTCACCAACAATACTGGGTGTACAGTTCTTAATCGAAGCCACTTGAAAAGTGTCATCCAAAGTTCAGGAGAACATACACCAAATGCTGCTAACATGCACACATAAGGAATCCAGATGTACTTCAAGCTAGAAAACACAAAAGGAGTCATATATGAGACATGCTCTGAATATCATTATTATCTAATTTTTCTTCTCTGAGCTCTTTCCTAGTACCCACAAAAATACCAAAGTGTTAAGGAACAGTGAAAAAGCTTAGCCTCTGATTTTCAGCAACAGACTGTTATCCAGTTTTTAAAAAATGGAGACATGGGAACAAATGAGGATAAAATAAAAGCATTAATACTGATGATGCAGCAAAATTGTATTCTTGGAGAGAATATAAGCTATTAGAGCATTTCAGAAGGCAAACTGGGGACTGGGAGTGCCTGTAATCCCAACACTTTGGGAGGCTAAGGCAGGTAGATCACTTGAAGCCAGGAGTTTGGGACCAGCCTGGGCAATACAGTGAAACCAAAACTACAAAAATTAGCCAGGCATAGTGACACATGCCTGTGGTCCCAGCTACTTGGGAGGCTGAGGCAGGAGGGTCACCTAGGTCTGGGAGGCAGAAGTTTCAGTGAGCTGAGATCGCACCACTGTACTCCAGGGCCTGGGCAACAAAGCAAAACTCTCTCTTAAAAAAACCCAAAAAACTCTAAGATAGGCAATGCCATTTCTAGTAATGTAGCTTACAAATATATTAGCATAAGAGTATAAAGGTATATATACAAGCGTTTTTTTTGTTTTGTTTTGTTTTTTTAAAGCAGAGTCTTGCTGTCACCAAGGCTAGAATACAGTGGCGTGATCTTGGCTCACTGCAACCTCAACTCCCAGGCTCAAGTGATTCTCCTGCCTCAGCCTCCCAAATAGCTAGGATTACAGGCACGTGCCATCACGCCAGCTAATTTCTGTATTTTTAGTAGAGATGGGGTTTCACCATGTTGGCCAGGCTGGTCACAAACTCCTGACCTTAAGTGATCCACCCGCCGCAGCCTCCCAAAGTGCCGGGATTACAGGCATGAGCCACCATGCCTGGCTGCACACAAAGGTTTTAACTACAGCATTTTGTTTTAACAACAAGAAAATTGCAAAAAAAATTGTGTGTTCTTCAATAGATATTGATTACATAAATACTGAAAAACAAAAAAGCAAAATGCAAAACTTCATCTGCAGTGTTACCCTAATTTTTGCTTTTTATTTTTTTTAAATGTAGATATATGACACAAGGAAAAATAACACCTGAGGCTGGGTGCAGTGGCTCATGCCTGTAATCCCAGCACTTTGGGAGGCTAAGACAGGCAGATCACTTGAGGTCAGGAGTTCGAGACCAGCTTGGCCAATAGGGTGAAACCCTGTCTCCACTAAAAATACAAAAATTTGGCTGGTGTGGTGGCTCTCGCCTGTAAACCCAGCACTTTGGGAGGCCGAGGTGGGTGGATCACCTGAGGTCAGGAGTTCGAGACCAGCCTGGCCAACATGGCAAAACCCCATCTCTACTAAAAACACAAAAAAATTAGCAAGTTGTGGTGGTGTGTGCCAGTAATTCCAGTCACTCGGGAGAGGCTGAGGCAGGGGAATCGCTTGAACCCAGGAGGTGGAGGTTGCAGTGAGCTGAGATCATGACCCTGCACTTCAGCCTGGGCAACAGAGTGAGACTCCATCTCAAACAAACAAAAAAACAAAAAACAAAATGTAGAAAGATACTGCTAACTGTAGTAATCGCTGAGGAGTAGAAAGGTAGAATGGAGGGATTTTTATTTTTACTTCTATTTCTCTATTATTAGGGATTGTTATATTCTGCATATAGTACTTTTAAGATTAATTTTTTAAAAATAAAAATTTAAAAATTGAGCTTTTAAATTAAAAAGATTAGAAATCCAGGTGTACAGAAAAAATTAACTTGTATTATTAGAAGAAAATACATTACTTTATGTTGTAGATTATAAAGAAAACAAAAGGAGCCCATCTCTGTAGGAGATGCTAACTGCTAAAAATGAAAGAGGAATAGTTTAGAAAAATCAGTAGATATCAGTGCTTGGTACAGATTATCAAGTAAAAAATAACATTTCAAGGGACAACTTTTGTAATGAATACTAAGGAGAACAACCAGACCCTTTCATGATATATTCCCTGGTGTCAAACTTAGAAGAGACTGGAAGAATCTGGGGCCAGAGTATAAATGTAAACCACTGTGGTTTTATAAAACAGCAAAGGACCCAAGTTTGCCTGGGTGGGGGCCTTGGGCCATGTGGTATCAGTTCAACCTCTGAAGGGCTAAAGACTAAGGTCAGCCACACAGGTGGTCAGCCATGTATATATGACTGAGCCCCAATACAAACTCTAAACACAAAGCATGGGTGAACTTCCCTGATTGACAGTACTCCATGTGTACTGTCACACATCGTTCCTGAGAGAAAATCAGGAATCTGCACAATTCCACTGGGAGGGAACAAATGGTAGTTCTGTGCTTTGGTAGCTCCTGGACCTTGTCCTATGGGTCTCTTTTCTCTGCTAATTTTAATATGTATCCTTTCACTGTAACAAACTGTAACTTGACTATAATAACTTTTCTAAGTTCTGTGAGTCCTTGTTAGTTATTGAGCCTGAAGGTGGTTTGGGGGATTCCTAAATTTGCAGTTGGTGACAGAAGTAAGGATGGTCTCAGGAATTTCTGAAAACTGCATTTACCCACCTAGACTGTGTGCTTCTGAGGAAGGGGGATCCTATCATGTATATTTTTATATCTCCCACTATTAATAAAAGAGTATGAAAAAACTAGGCTGGGTGTGGTGGCTTATGCCTGTAATCCCAGCACTTTGGGAGGCTGAGGCAAGTGGATCACGAGGTCAGGAGTTCGAGACCAGCCTGGCCAATATGGTAAAACCCCATCTCTACTAAAAAAGACAAAAATTAGCCAGGCATGGTTGTGTGCGCCTGTAGTCCCAGCTACTCGGGAGGCTGAGGCAGGAGAATCGTTGGAACCCGGGAGGTGGAGGCTGCAGTGACACGAGATCACACTAATGCACTCCAGCTGGTGAGAGAGTGAGACTGCATCTCAAAAAGAAAAAAACCAAAAAAGTGTATGAAAAGGCTAAAACCTTCTGCTGAATGGATGCATTTTAATAAAGTTTATTAACAACAGGGCATGATTTTCTATAGAAGCAGGAACAAAGGAAGTTTAAAAACTAAAGACTTAAAAACAAATAGTGCAAGGTATGTTTCAAGGATTAAAACTCCCTAAACAATTATTACACCACTTACTATTTGCCATTGAAAGGCAATAAAAGAAATGAGGTAAGTAAAAGATAAAAGGAAAACTCCAACGTCCTCAACAAAGCGTACTGCATGCTCACTGTGCTTCAGCCATACTGAGCTCCTCTTCCTCCCACCAACAATGCGCCATGATCCTTCCTGCTCAGGCCTGAGCATAAGCTATTCCCTCTACCTGCAGTCCTCTTGCCTCTTTTGTTCACCTTGTCCACTCCTACTTACCTTCAGGTCTCAGGTACTTTTTCCTTAGAGAACCTTTCTGACCTCTTTAAGTCAAATTCTGTTTTCTATGTTCTCACAGCACCATGTACCTCTCCTTCACTTACCAAAGTTGTAATTTTATTTTTGTATGATTAACATCTGTTACCTCCATTAGGCCATAAGTTAAATAAGGTTAGAGACTGTGTGTTCTACTATTGCTTACCAAGGTACCTTCAGCACCTAGCATAATACCTAGACCTTGGAAAACCAATAGTTTTTTAACAAATGAATGAAGAAATAAACATCAGTTCATTGTACTATCAAAACCTTTGTAAACTCCAGATAAATTAAGGAAGTTTATAAGTGTATAGGTTTTTTTTATAAAGTTTTATAAATATATTCTTGGATTTATCTACTTATTACCATTAAAAAGGACAATGTTTCCTTTTGGCTTTTTTTTTTTTTTTTTTGAGACAGGGTCTTGCTCTGTTGCTCAGGCTAGAGTAGGGGCCACAATTTCAGCTCACTGCAATCTTGACCTCCCAGGTTCAAGAGATGCTGCCACCTCAGCCTCCCCAGTAGTTGGGACCACAGGCGCATGCCACCACACCCAGCTAATTTTTGTATTTTTAGAAGAGATGAAGTCTCACCATGTTGGTCACGCTGGTCTCAGACTCCTGACCTCAGGCGATCTGCCCATCTTAGCCTCCCAAAGTGCTGGGATTACAGGCATAAGCTACCCTCCTGGCCGACAATCTTTGTAAAAACAAAGGGATCAAATAAAGTACACTTACCCTTCTATAACCATTGCAAGAGAACCCAATAAAATAGTGTGAATTACATGATAAATTATTTCTGGTCTTTCTCCAATTCGTCCATCTTCAAGAGTAACAGTTTCCTTCAGGGACTTACCACTATAAAAAGAAAATCTATTTTTTAATACTTTGAAAATATATTTTTGAAAAACCAAAGATACATTGTTTATCATCTTTGAAGGACATACCTAAAATTTTATATTTCATCATAATAAAAAATATAGGTGATCCTTAAAATTTGAAAGTATGTTCTGGTGGTTAAATACTTATCACATATCTCTTAAGTTGCTGCAAATGGCTTTTAGAACCTGAAGACAACAAACTCTATAAAGACTAAACATGAATTTTCAGAATAATAAAAAAGGGCTAGGTGCAGTGACTCATGCCTGTAATCCCAGCACTTTGGGAGGACAATATGGGCGGATCACTTGAGGTCAGGAGTTAAAGACCAGTCTGGCCAACATGATGAAACCCCATCTGTACTAAAAATACGAAAATTAGCTGGGTATGGTGGTGCGTGCCTGTAGTCCCAGCTACTCGGGAGGCTGAGGCAGGATAATCGCTTGAACCAGGGAAGCAGAGATTGCAGTGAGCTGAGATCGTGCACTGCACTGTATCCTAGCGACAGGGTAAGACTCTATCTCAAAAAAAAAAACAAACAGATTTGTAGTTTCTTCTTCCAAGATCAATTATGACTCAACTAGCAATTGCTAATATAGTTAAATCATAATGTAACTAAATTCTCAAAATAAAAAAAATATACACAACCTCTTTTCAAACATGATAAAAACATCAAAGGCTAGTTAAACTTTGTAACTTTTTTTTTTTTTAAGAGATGGGGGTCTCTGGCCGGGCGTGGTGGCTCACGCCTATAATCCCAGCACTTTGGGAGGCCGAGGCGGGCAGATCACGAGGTCAAGAGATCGAGACCATCCTGGTCAACATGGTGAAACCCCATCTCTAATAAAAATACAAAAAAAAATTAGCTGGGCATGGTGGCGTGTGCCTGTAGTCCCAGCTACTCGGGAGACTGAGGCAGGAGAATGGCTTGAACCCAGGCGGCGGAG
Organism: Alouatta palliata; assembly: GCA_004027835.1. NCBI lineage: Eukaryota > Metazoa > Chordata > Mammalia > Primates > Atelidae > Alouatta > Alouatta palliata. Next base: position 40,980 of record PVKV010014038.1, on the reverse strand, counting down.
GTTGCAGTGAGCCGAGGTCGCGCCACTGCACTCCAGCCTAGCGCCTGGTGACGGAGTGAGACTCTGTCTCCAAAAAAAAAAAAAAAAAAAAAAAAGAGATGGGGATCTCACTATGTTGCCCAGGCTGGTCTTGAACTCCGGCCTCAAGCAATCCTCCTGCATCAGCCTCTCAAACTGTTGGAATCATAGGCATGAGCCACTGCACCTGGCCTCAAACTTTATAATTTGAAATTACTTATACTGCTAACTTCATTTAAGTTAAATATAAGAAATTATTCTTATATTAAGTAAAAATCTGTATAAATTAGTGAAACAATCTGTAAAAGTTTAACTGATTATTTAAATATCACATATATTAAGTCTCTAACTATATTAAATCTAGACATTACCTATTTAGATGTATAAAAACTAAGTTTAAATTTTTCCGGTTAACACATCTTTTTTTTTTTTTTTTTGAGATGGAGTCTCGCTCTGTCGCCCAGGCTGGAGTGCAGTGGAGGCGCGATCACAGCTCACTGCAACCTCTACATCCTGGGTTCAAGCGATTCTCCTGCCTCAGTCTCCTGAGTAGCTGGGATTACAGGCGTGTGCCACCATGCCCAGCTAATTTTTGTATTTTTAGTAGAGATGGGGTTTCGACATATTAGCCAGGCTGGTCTTGAACTCCTGACTCGTGATCTGTCTGCCTTGGCCTCCCAAAGTGCTGGGATTACAGGCATGAGCCACTGCACCTGGTCAACACATCTTATAATTATACTTTCCATGTCAAAAAAAGAGAATGGAATTAGAAGCTCTAAAACAAATATAAAAAATTGGAAAAATATTAAAAATAAGTATTTTATATATTTCCATAATGTATGTTAGTAATATGATTGATTCTCATAGGTACTTACTTAATCCTCCTAAAAATAACTTGCAACATAGAAAGTAAACAAATAATCAACACCAGAATATAGAAAGGTAATAAAGAAGACTGTGTCAATCGCAGAAAAAAATCTTGAGATGGTGCCTGCAGGGATTCTTGACAGAGGAGCCAATTCATTGTAAAATTCCTACAGAAGACAAAAAGCACAATATTAAACTCACAGACGTTTTAAAGTACTGAACACAGAAATTTTTTTTAATATCAGTAAAAACTAAGAAAAAACACATTTCCTACACTCATTTACTGTTAACAGCAAGGTACTATCCTTTATAAAAGAAGCTAATAGCTGGGCGAGGTGGCTCATGCCTGTAATCACAGCACTTTGGGAGGCGGAGGGGATCGGATCATAAGGTCAAGAGATCGAGACCATCCTGGCCAACATGGTGAAACCCTGTCTCCACTGAAAATATAAAAATTAGCTGGACATGGTAGCAGGTGCCTGTAGTCCCAGCTACTCAGGAGGCTGAGGCAGGAGAATTGCTTGAACCCAGGAGGCAGATGTTGCAATAAGCCAAGATTGCACCGCTGCACTCCAGCCTAGTGACAGAGCGAGACTCTGTCTCAAAAAAAAAAAAGAAAAGATAATAGTATTTTATTAGTAAACGAAGCATGTGCTCTCACCAAAACTGCTCTAATAAATGTAAAACTGCTGCTTTTTATTACCAAGTAATGTGACCATCTCTAAAGCCCAATATAGTTTTTAGGGAATTTCATTTCTATTGTTATCTAGAAGACAACAAACAATTCAGCTGGCTAACCTCTACAAATGCATTGTCGAATATGGTAGCTATTAGAGACGTGCAGTTATTAAACTGTTAAAAGGCAGTCAATTCAAATTGAGACATACTTTATAATATACCCAGGATTTCAAAGAAAAAAGCAAAATAAGAATTTGAAAAACAAAATATCTCCTTAATAATTTTTACACTGCTTACAAGTTAAAATATTTTTATGTATTAGAGAAAATACATTATTAAAATTAATTTCACATGTTTCTTTGTATTTTTTTAAATATGGCTACTAGAAAATTACAATTACATAAGTGGTTCACATCATATTATTACTGGATAGACCTACTCTGTACTGGCAAATTTAACTCAACTAGGATCCATTTAAAAAAAGAGGTATCTACTTACTAAGATAAATCATAAAATTTGAAATGTAAACCTTTAGAGCAGTAATGAATCAGGATAAATATTTTTCCCACCCTAAGTATGATTAACAAGACTCCTGGTTGCATATATATTTATCTACATCCTCATTTCTCATCCATCTCCAAGCTCCAATCCTGAATCCCTAGCAGTGGGGAGGATGTTAGAGATGGAGTGATGTTCAGATATGCTCACTGATGGACTGAGAATATCTACTTCAAATCACTGCGTTTACAACAAAATGTTAAAGTTTAACAGTGTGGCAAACACATTATAAGTGTTTTTTTTTTTTTAAGACAGGGTCTCACTGTTGCCCAGGCTGGGGTGCAGTGGCACGATCTTGGCTCACTACAGTCTCCACCTCCCACTCCCAGGTTCAGGTGGTCCTTCCACCTCAGCACCTGAATAGCTGGGACCACAGGTGTAGATCACCACACCCAGCTAAATTTTTTGTTTGTTTGTTTTTGTAGAGATGGGGTTTTGCCACATTGCCCTGGCTGGCTTCAAACTCCTGGACTCAAGTGGTCACGATCCACCCACCTCAGCCTCCCAAAGTGCTGGGATTACAGATGTAAGCCACCATGCCCGGCCATTGAGTATGTTTTATCTTTATTGCCTACGTGGTATAGATTTAGGTAAACTTACTTAATCTAAAACTTACTTAGTCATATTTAGTCCAAATTTTACTTCAAGAAGTTTCAGCATGTGCCCATTTTCTTTGTGTGGGACAAACATCTAGAAGAGAAAAACACCAGTTAACAAAGAAATATTAGCTATGCTTACTGCACATGGTTCTCCCAATACTAGAGACAGAAAACACAGCAAGACTACAAAACAAAAATATGAATAAATAATATATGGTATGACTATGAAGCAAGGAGATTTACTGACATAAATCAATCACATGACCTTATACTGAAGCACAAACTACAACTACAAAGGGGTAGCAAAAACATTTCTTTTGTTTTTTCTTTTCTTTTTTTTTTGAGATGGAGTTTCACTCTTGTTGCCCAGGGTGGAGTGCAATGGCATGATCTCCGCTCACTGCAACCTCCACCTCCCAGGTTCAAGCGATTCTCCTCCTTAGCCTCCTGAGTAGCTGAGATTACAGGCATGCGCCACTATGCCCAGCTAATTTTTTGTATTTTTAGTAGAGATGGTTTTCACCATGTTGGTCAGGCTGGTCTTGAACCCCTGACCTCAGGTGATCAAGAACATTTCAACCTTATCCCACTAGGCTCAAGTAACTCACCCACTCTTCTAAACATTTTCCATTTGTCTCACTTTATTCCATATATTGCTTAAGGTTAACTGGGTAATGATGAAATTTTTAACTTAATGAAAAATATGCATTCCCTTTTTCTCTTTGACTATATACAGAAAAGAGTCAGAATCCTACCTTCTCACCCAATATGCTAGTTGACTGGTAACTCAAAATTATACTGTTCAAACTCTATTACTGTGCTATCTCATTATTCTTATTAAAAGTTAGTCCAATATATTTCATTATTCATTTTGTTTTACTATACGAATCTCAGAGTTACTTACCTTCATTATAATATTCAATGTTATTGTCAGAGTACACACCAAGTAAAAATTAATCACTTTTATTATTTTAGCTACAAAACTTCCTTTCTTCACATTCAGCTGTGGAGAAAAAATCATATGAACAAAAAAGTGAGGTGTTAAAAAATTAACAATCTAAAAAGTAATCATAAGAATGACTGAGCACGGTGGCTCAAGCCTGTAATCCCAGCACTTTGGGAGGCTCAGACGGGCGGATCACCTGAGGTCAGGAGTTCGAGACCAGCCTGGCCAACATGGTGAAACTCCATCTCCACTAAAAATACAAAAACTAGCTGGGCGTGGTGGCACATGCTTGTAATCCCAGCTACTTGGGAGGCTGAGGCAGGAGACTCACTTGAACCCAGGAGGCAAAGGCTGCAGTGAGCTGAGATCACGCCACTGCACTCCAGCCTGGGCAACAGAGCGAGACTCCATCTCAAAAAAAAAAAATCAAAATAAGAACGATAAAAAGACAATTCTAATTACCTGAAGGCACTTAGTAAGCATTAAGGCTGCTACTAAACTTAATAAAGGAGATACCAACAAAGCCGGATTTTCAAACTGCAACAAATATCCCAGAAAGAGAGAAAATATGTAGATTTTATAAACTTCATAAACCTGTTGTGACAAAAATAAATGAGAATGTTATACTTTATCATACATGTTTTCATTTAGATTTAACTATAATTACACAGTAAATGCTCTACTATAATTTAGGAAAGTATTGTGCAAATGTTCAATCAATATTTTTAATGTTGGCTGGGCGTGATGACTCATGTCTGTAATCCCAGCACTTTGGGAGGCCAAGGTGGGTGGATCACTTGAAGTCAGGAGTTTAAGACCAGCCTGGCCAACATGGTGAAACTCTGTCTCCACTAAAAATAAAAAAAATTAGCTGGGCATGGTGGTGGGTGCCTGTAATCCCAGCTATTCGGGAGGCTGAGGCATGAGAATCACTTGAACTCACTTGGTAGATGGAGGTTGCAGTGAGATAGGATTGCACCACTGCACTCCAGCCTGGGCGACAGAGCAAGCCTCTGTCTCAGAAAAAAATATATGTATCTACATCTATATATATACATACATACATACACACACACACACATATGTATACATATACACACACAGATATAAATATGTATATATTTTAATGTTATAGTGTATAATGAATTTATCACTGTTTTCTTAAAACTTTCTGGAAACAAAATAAAGAGCTTTAAAAGCATCAGTGTCTAAACCAGACTGGAAGAACCTTCTTAATTTCACTTAGTTTGCCATGTTATTAAAATTCATCTATGCAACCTCAAATTACATAAATCAAAAATCATAATTTTTAGCAGGAGCTCCCAAAACCTACCTAGTGAAAATATACTGCCATGAAATATACCACTGGAGAAAAGTATTGTTTTTGATCTAACTAGTGAGCAGAACAAAGTTAAATGCAATGTTTTGTTTTGTTTTGTTTTTGCTTTTTTAAAGACGGGGTTTCACCATGTTGGTTAGGCTGCTCTTGAACTCCCGACCTCAGTTGATCCACCCGCCTTGGCCTCCAAAGTGCTTGGATTACAGGGGTGAGCCACCGCGCCCAGCCCAAATGCAATGTTTTAATAGAATATCTCCCAGGAAGTAGTTATATGCTAAAAAAACAGGCCTGGCTCAGTAGCTCATATCTATAATCCCAGCACATTGGGACGCAGAGGCAGGAGGATGGCCTGAGTCCAGGAGTTTTAGACCATCTTGGGCAACATGGCAAAACCCCATCTCTATGAAAAATAGAAAAATCAGCCAGGGCTGGGTGAGGTGGCTCATGCCTATAATCCCAGCACCGTGGGAGGCCAAGGAGGGTGGATCACTTGAGGCCAGGAGGTCAAGACCAGCCTGGTCAACGTGGTGAAACCCCGTCTCTACTAAAAATCCAAAAAAAAATTACATGGTGGTGCATGCCTGTAATCCCAGCTACTCAGGAGGTTGAGGCAAGAAAATTGCACCACTGCACTCCAGCATGGGTGACAGCAAGACTGTTTCTCAAAAAAAAAAGAAAAAAGAAAGAAAGAAAGAAAAATCAGACGGGCGTGGTGGCACGTACTTGTAGTCCCAGGTACTAGGAGGCTGAGGTGGGAGGATCACTTAAGCCTGGGAGGTGGAAGTTGCAGTGAGCCATGATTGAGCCACTGCACTCCAGCCTGGGTGACAGTGGGACCCTGTCTCCAAAAAAGTAAAAATAAAAAAAAAATAAAATGAAATAAGAAAAAACAAACAAAAAGACAGGGGGAAAAAAAAGTCAATAATAGCCAGAGCCACTTGAAAAAAAGATACCTCACTCTTACAAGTCTACAAGTTAGAACAGTAGCTACCCTTGGGGGTTGAAGCAATGCCTGGGAGAGACGGCATGATGGAGTCTTCTGGGAGTTGGTACTGATCTATTCTCTTTTTTTCTTTTGTTAGAGGTGGGGTGTGCTCACACTGGCCAAGTGATCCTTCCACCTCAGCCCCCACCGCACCTGGCTAATTTTTTAAATTTTTTGTAGAGATAGGGTCTCACTATGTTGCCCAGGCTGGACTTGAATTCCTGGGCTCAAGCAAGCCTCCTGCTTTGGCCTCCTGAGTAGCTGGGACTACAGGTGTGTGCCACCACACCTAGCTTATGTTCTATTCTTGATTTGGGCTCTGATTCTACAGATTCGTGCCAGTTACTAAATAACTCTCTCAGCTCCAAACTCCCCTTTCTATCCCCTGCCTGGCAGTGCTGGGCCTGGGACTCTGCAATCTGTATTTCTGCTATTGCTGTTGGTTCCCTACGAAGCTCTGCCAATAGGAAATGCTAGAGGGAACATGCAAGCCTGGAGGAGGAAGGAGCCCTCCTCTTGCTTCCTGATGGTTTGAGGTTCCTGTGATTTCACCTCGGGGATGCTTCTTCACCCCAACATAGCAATTACTTCCTATGGAAGCACTGAATGCAGCTGCACTTTTTCCAACACTTGAAGAACCAGCTTCATTACATCTTCTAGCCCAAGAAACCCAAGACCAGCTAGCCACAGCCACATCCTCAGAGGCCTGGGTCCCAATTCTGAGGACTTTTGAGCAAAGCTGGTATTTCTGAGTTCAAAAGTCTGATTATCAGCTCCATGAAGTCCCTAAGTTCTAACAGTTTCATATTTTTCCCTAGCAATGGTAACTGCTTTCTGTAGTTGTGATCTCTATGAAACTTTCAGATGCTTATTATCCTTTCATTTAGTAAGTTAATGACTTTATACTTGGTTAACAATTTATGTTAACTTCTCTTTGTTCAAATAGCTTAAATGTTGGAACGCATCGGGGTTCTGAACCATATGAGTGTATGGATGAAGAAAAGAGAGGTTTTAAGATACAATGCTATAAATACATTTAACTCTGAATTCAAAATCATCATTTCAAAATGCCATAATACCTTGTCACTTTGCTCCAGTGAAAAGATATCTAGCAGGAATAGAGATATTGCTTGAAGAAACAGGAGATAGTGGCTATACTCCCACATCATCATAAATGTGTAGGTTGAAGCACTCATCAACAAGTAGCAAAACCTCTAGGGAAAACAAATGAAAGAAACTAAATATCAATAGCTCTATTACTATAGAAGTCTATGAGACCATTGCCTCAAAGTTGCTGCTGTTACTGGTTCAAGTTTAAGCTATATAACTCTTGAAACTTTGTTTTTAAATCTCATAATTATTATTAAATCCTTACAAAAACAACAAGATCTCACATAAGGCACTTGAGAGAAATCAAGCACTTGTCCTTCACTACTCAGCATCATACTGAGAATTTCAGGAAAACAAAGAGGAAGAAAAATAAAATTCAATATAATTTTTATCCCAAAAGAAGTAAAGCAACAACTCTAGGAAAGTGGTGGCATTTACCAGACTTGGCTGGTGAGCTTTTGTTATCGTAGAGGCAACTCCTTTTGCTGTGAAAATAACATTTCACTTCCATGATGCTTCAAGTTTTAATAATTTCATATTTTTCCCTTTGTTCCCTCAGTCCTAGTGGTGGTTGTTGCTTTCTGTAGTTGTGATCTCTATGATACTTTTAGGCTCTTATTAACCTTTCATTTAGCAAGTTAATGACTTTATACTTGGTTAACAATTGATGTTAACTTCTCTCTGTACAAATAACTTAAATGTTGATACTCACCAGGGTTCAGAACTTATTTTCCAAAGAACTTTATTTATAAATAGTCTGTTTACATCTCAGCCTATTCCACAGCCCATGTCTTTGCTTTTTTCATTTCCTGTACACAGAAGTGTTATCTTTCCCCAGTGCCTGTATTGTCAACCATATTAAACTTTCAGCTGTTTTCCTCTGCTAAACACTAAACACAAGGGATGTCCTTGACCTTGCCGAAAATCTGACCCCGGTAAGTCAATTCTGTCCTTCCAGATGTCATCTCCCATGTGATCCCTTAGCTGGTTACCAAGTCTGTGACAAACCTCATAACATATTCAACAGCCTCTCCTTCTTTCATGGACCTACTTTTAAATTCTGGATCCCTCCACTGGCTATAGTGTCAAATGACCTTGTTACGATAAGAACTAAGAACGGTGAAGGAGAAGGACAATGAACGTCAGTCAAGAAACCTAAGATAAGAACTGTACTCTCTAAAACTAAGTCTTTCATACTCAGCTAACTATACTCAAGGATAAATTCCAGAGTCAGAAATACCTCAGCCATCAGCAGATAAAAGAATTTTCCGGCATCCTGAATAAGATTAAGACCACAGAACCAAATGTAAGAGATGGCAAACTTCCACCTGCTGGTCAAATAACACCCACCGCAAAGCTCAGAAGGGCTCGGACAGAACACATAAGCTTCTGCTCTTCCTGTCACCATAGCTATGCGCAGGGCAAGGGTTCTGGAAACCCTCTAATGTGGAACAACCAGAGCTAATAACCAGGCTGAACACCATCATCCCCAGAGAAACCAGTTCCAGAAAGCAAAAAAGGTTCAAATCTAGACCCACCCTAATTAACGTACTGGGCATTTGGAGATTACTTCTGAGATTCTAGGGGAAAGCTACAATATACTAAAACAAATTGTTAATTCCAAGGGTTTACTCTCAAACTACTCCAAGAACACATGGTAAAAATGTCTTAAAGATAGAACTGTGTGTCAAACACAACCTGGACAATTAGCAAAGTTATTCTTTTCCCTGAACATTTTCAAAGTTCTGTGCAGTCTTGTCTGCCCCTTACCTTGCTCACAGTGCCTCACAGGGCTTCATTTTCACTGTGCCTGTAGTGTGAACTTTTTTACACATAGAATTTAAGTGATACATCAAATAAGTTTCAGTAATCAATCACAGATGTCTCTGGATGACTCCAGATAACTGCACACAAGATTGATCAAGATTGATATCCTGATGCAACTGGGACCACGAGATCTAGCCTCAAAAATGGGAAGCAAAATACAAAATAGGTGATTAAAAAAAAGTACATGTCAGCCAGGCACGGTGGCTCACGCCTGTAATCTCAGCACTCTGGTAGGCCGAGGCAGGTGGATCACTTGAGGCCAGGAGTTCAAGACCAGCCTGGCCAACATGGTAAAACTCCATCTCTATTAAAAGTACAAAAATTAGCCTGGCATGGTGACGTGTGCCTGTAGTCCCAACTACTGGGAGGCTGAGGCAGGAGAATCGCTTGAACCTGAACCTGGGAGGCGGAGGTTGCAGTCGGCCGAGATCGTGCCACCGCACTCCAGCCCAGGCAACAGAGCAAGAGACTCCCTCTCAAAGAAAAAGGAAAAAAAAAAATACATGTTGCTAAAATACTACTCAGTGATGACAAGAAGCGATGTATTGACACATGTCAATAACTCACATGGATGTCAAGGGCATTATTAGGCTAGGTGAAAAAAGCTAATCTTAAAAGGTTACATACTACATGATTTGATTCTGTTTATATAACCTTTCTTTCTTCTTTTTCTTTTTTTAAGATGGAGTCTCCCTCTGTGGTCCAGGCTGGAGTGCAGGGGTGCAATCTCGGCTCACTGCAACCTCCACCTCCCAGGTTCAAGTGATTCTCCTGCCTCAGTCTCCTGAGTAGTTGGGATTACAGGCGTGCATCACCATGCCTGGCTAATTTTTGTATTTTTAGTAGAGATGGTTTTCACCATGTTGGTGAGGCTGGTCTCAAACTCCTGACATCGTGATCTGTCCAACTTGGCAGTACATGTAAAACCAGGTGAAATCTGAAGAAAGTCACTGCCTGAATAAACAGTATTATATCAATGTCAATTTCTTCACTTTGACAAGGTATCTTGACTATGCAAGATATTATTGGGGAAAGCTGAGTGAGGGGTACATGGGAATTCTCTACACTATGTTTACAACTTATTGTGAATCTTTTTTTTTTTTTTTTTTTTGAGACGGAGTTTCACTCTTGTTACTCAGGCTGGAGTGCAATGGCGCGATCTCGGCTCACCGCAACCTCCGCCTCCTGGGTTCAAGCAATTCTCCTGCCTCAGCCTCCTGAGTAGCTGGGACTACAGGCACGTGCCACCATGCCCAGCTAATTTTTGTATTTTTAGTAGAGACGGGGTTTCACCATGTTGACCAGGATGGTCTCGCTCTCTTGATCTCGTGATCCACCCGCCTCGGCCTCCCAAAGTGCTGGGATTACAGGCGTGAGCCACTGCGCCCGGCTACTGTGAATCTTAAACTAATTCAAACTAAAAGAATAGACTTAGAGGGGAGGGAAGGAAGGGAAGTAAACATAACTGAAAGATTAGGCAATTCTGCTTCTTAAAAAGTTGAGTTGTTAGCTAAACAGTTAAGAATACACCCTAGCTAACTTTTTTTTCCTGCTGTATATATTTATAGAATCCTTAATATTATTACTTTTTTTTTTTTGAGACAGAGTCTCACTCTGTCACCAGGCTGGAGAGCAGTGACGTGATCTTGGCTTATTGCAACCTCTGCCTCCCGGGTTCTAGTGATTCTCTTGCCTCAGCCTTCCAAGTAGCTGGGACTACAGGCATGTGCCACCACACCCAGCTAATTTTTGTATTTTTAGTAGAGATGGAGTTTCACCATGTTGGCCAGGATGGTCTCCATCTCTAAACCTCGTGATCCACCTGTCTCGGCCTCCCAAAGTGCTGGAAATACAGGTGTGAGCCACCGCACCTGGCCTCTTCTTACTCTTTAATATTTTCAAATAGGTATTTTGTTCTTGTTGTGTACTCTTGACTCTATTGATGAGTGACTAGTTATAAACATATAATTAATAAATACAATTTTCCCACTTTATCTTAATATTAAGAGAGAAAAAGGGGGTGGGGAGGGACACTGTGGAGTATTTTCAAAGCAGAAAAAAAATAATTGTGGTTAAATTTAAAAAGAGAAACAAAGTGTAACCTAATATAAAATAATAAGCTATTCTTGGATCCTTTCAAAAGTTCTGGGTCCTTGGTAATAATAGTGAACAGGAGGGAAATATACTTTTCACTGTATGTTCATTTGCATGAACAGAGTTTTTTTTAACCATGTATATAATCTATATTACTTTTCTAATTTAAAAAAGTTAGAATAAAAAAATTAGAACAAATGCATAACATAACATGGCAATGAAAAAATATTGAGAAAAGTAATAAAATGGTATAAAAGCAGTGTTTACAAAGATTTTCTTTTAAAATAAATAAGAACAATGACTTCATTAAAAGATACTTAAACTTTTTTTTAGGCAAAAGTTTACTTTAGTTCAAAATAAAGGTAAATATAGCCTATAATCTCAGAACTTTGGGAAGTTGAGGAGAGTAGATTGCTTGAGGCCAGGAGTTCCAGACCAGCCTGGGCAAAACGGCAAAAACCCTGTCTCTACAAAAAATATATAAATTAGCTGGGCATAGTGGCACATGACTATAGTCCCGGCTACTCAGGAGGCTGAAGTGGGAGGATCACTTGACCCCGGGAGGTCAAAAATGTAGTAAGCCTACATCATGCCACTGTACTCTAGGCTAGGTGACAGAGTGAGTCCATGTCTCAAAGAAATAAGCAAAAAGGTAAATATATAGAAGCTTAGGCAGTTCACTTTGCTATACCAAACTTACCAAACTTTTTTTTTTTGAGACAGAGTCTTACTGTTACCCAGGCTGGAGTGTAGTGGCATGATCTTGGCTCACTGCAATCTCCACCTCTGGGTTTAGGCGATCCTCCCACCTCAGCCTCCCAAGTATCTGGGAGTACAGGTGTGGCCACCACACCTGCTAATTTCTGTATTTTTAGTAGAGACAGGTTTCGCCATGTTGGTCAGGCAGGTGATCTGCCCGCCTCAGCTTCCCAAAGTACTAGGTAATATTACAGGTGTGAGCCACCATGCCCAGCCTATACCAAACTCTTTTACTTAACAATTGAAGAACTATTCTTCCCTAAGAGACAGCTGTACAATCAAACAGGGAAATATTCAATCATAGACTCCCTGACTATTATAGAAAATACACTCTTGGCCAAGCGCGGTGGAATTCTAGCACTTTGGGAAGCCAAGGTAGGCAGATCATTTGAGGTCAGGAGTTGGAGACCAGCCTGGCCAACATGGTGAAACTCCATCGCTACTAAAAATACAAAAATTAGCCTGGCATGGTGCTGGGCCCCTGTAATTCCAGCTACTCGGGAGGTTGAGGCAGGAGAATTGCTTGAGCCCAGGAGGCAGAGGTTGCAGTGAGCAGAGATTGTGCCATTACACTCCAGCCTGGATGACAGACTGATAATTTGTCTAAAACAACAACAAAGAAAAAGAAAATATACTCTTATTCAGAAAGATCTGTATACAAATACAACATAAAGGAAAATCACAAAGCTGAAATGTGTTCATGTTATTTTACACAAAAAAAGGAAATGCTAGTTATAAAAATGAAATAATAGAGTTTGGTATGGTCATGACATTTGTCACCACTGAAAGGAGAAAAGAATAGTACATTTTTTCAGAGATTTTTCATAAAGGATCCACAAGTACATCCTGTTTCCTGGACAATCAGGTTTATTAAGCTTTGTTCACTTTTTCTAGCCAGGAATTCTTTTTCTTTTTGAGACAGAGTCTTGATTTGTCGCCAGGCGCTAGGCTGGAGTGCAGTGGCACAATCTCAGCTCAATGCAATCTCCGCCTCCTGGGTCAAGCAATTCTCCTGCCTCAGCCTCCCGAGTAGCTAGGGCTACAGGCATGAACCACCACACCCAGCTAATTTTTTTTTTTTTTTTTAGTAGAGATGGGGTTTCACCATGTTGGCCAGGATTGGTCTCCATCTCTTGACCCTGTGATCCGCCCGCCTCAGCCTCCCAAAGTGCTGGGATTACAGGTGTGAGCCACCGCACCCGGCCTCTAGCCAGGGATTCTTAACCCAAGATAAGACGACTATCAAAGGACTATCACAATTTAGTCAATTTCAATATAACTGGTTATAGTCATTTTATGCATTTTAAATCATTATTCTTTTTCTTTTTGGAGACAGGGTCTCACTCTGTCACCCAGGATAGAAGGCAGTGGTACGATCTCAGCTCACTGCAACCTCTGCCTCCCAGGTTCAAATGATCCTCCTGCCTCAGCCTCCTGAGTAGCTGGGATTACAGGCGTGTGCCACCACACCTAGCTAACTGTTGAATTTTTATTAGAGACGAGGTGTCACCATGTTGGCCAGGCTGGTCTCAAACTCCTGACCCCAAGTGACCTGCTCACTTCAGCCTCCCACAGTGCTGGGATTACAGGCATGAGCCACTGGGCCTGGCCTAAAATCATTATTCTGAGCCAGACTCCGCAGGCTTCTTCCAACTGCCAAAAGGGTTGTGGTAATAACAATAATAATAACAATGTAAGAATCTAAATTACCAGGGAAGTCTCCTGAATTTTTTACCAACCTACCTATACCTCATCACAGAAAACACGGGAAGAAACAGAATATGCAGTGCTGCCATCCAAGTTAACATTGCTGTCATTTGTGGTCACTCTTTACATCTTCCTTAATATATCTTTAAATTATGGCAACTGAAGGCCAGCAATGTTCCAGAAGTCCAAGAAGTGATAAAATAACAGTGGAACAGATTTTAAAAATAAGATATTCTTCATATAGTTGTCAAGTAACTGCATTAAAATTATAAAACATCTCCTTCCTCTTAATTTACTGTTAATCATATTATAGAGTAACAGTGTTGTAAGAAAACTACTGGCTGGGCACAGTGGCTCACGCCTGTAAAACCAGCACTTAGGGATGCCGAGGTGGGTGGATCACGAGGTCAGGAGTTCGAGACCAGCCTAGCCAACTTGGTGAAACTCCGTCTCTATTAAAAATACAAAAATTAGCCGGGTGTGGCGGCAGGCATCTATAATCCCAGCTACTTGGGAGGCTGAAGCAGGATAATTGCTTGAACCCAGGAGGCAGATGTTGCAGTGAGCTGAGATCACGCCACTGCACTCCAGCTTGGTGACAGAGCAAGACTCTGTCTCAGGGGAAAAAAAAAGAAAAAAAGAAAACTACCTAACTATACTTTTTATTATGTAGTAACCAGGCTTCATTGAATATAATTCAATTCTTACTATGACTAAAACTTATTTGCTATTATATACCACATTTGCAATACAACAGAATTAGCTGCAATGGATAAAACAGATTTGTATCTTACCTCTCCATAAGTATTTAAGTTGCTTTTTAAATAGCCTGTGAGTGCAGCAACTTGGCATGCAAAATATGGTAGTGCCCAGTTCTCTCTTAAAGGAATGGAGTATTCAATTCTTGTTGTATCTACCCTAAAATAAACCACAGATGAACAGTAAAAATAAGACATCATATTTGTGTTATACTATACTTTCCAAAGTACTTTAACACAAATCTCATTGTTCTCCATAACAATCCTATAAGGCAGGCTTAGCCAGATCCACCATTGTCTTTTTTTTTTTTTGAGACGGACTCTTGCACTGTCCCCAGGCTGGAGTGCAACGGTGTGATCCTCTGCTCACTGCAACCTCTGCCTCCCAGGTTCAAACAACTCTCCTCATTCTCCTGCTTAGCCTCCAGAGTAGCTGGGACTACAGGCGCATGCCATGTCTGGATAATTTTTGTATTTTTAGTAGAGACGGGGTTTCACTGTTGGCCAGGCTGGTCTCAAACTCCTGACCTCAGGTGATCCACCTGCCTCAACTTCCCAAAGTGCTAGGATTACAGGCATAAGCCACTGCACCCTGCCTAGATCCACCACTGTCTATACAGCATCTTTGAGCAAATTAATAGTGTCTCACCACATGCCCCCATCCCCACCAAGAAGCTGCAGAGCTACTGTGCACTACTTGGTGAACAGATGGGCCTCTGTGAGAGTTTGAAAAAGGCATGCCTTCTCACGGCAGACCCCATGCTAAGGTACACAGCTTGTTGCACAGAGTACCCCGAGTGTCAGCCCCACTCTCCCTTCCCTTAACCAGATGGCTACCCTTCACTAGAGCACAATCTGTACCACAGAACTAGCAGCCTCGCAGATCCCAAGTTCTTATTCCCCTTTACAAAAGGAATATGATGTTCAGAAATGTAATGTAACTTCATCAAGGCTATCTAGCTGGTAGGTGGCATAACTGGGATTAAAATACTTATCTTCAGATATCTAATTCAATAATCTCTTCAGTCAGCAAGTTCCCCAGAATTAATATAACAGTCTTTTATGTGATATATTTAGAGACTTTTGAAAATTCCCAGAATCAGAAATATAGTAATGTCAGGCCGAGTGTGGTGGCTCATGCTTGTAATCCCAGCACTTTGGGAGGCCAAGGCAAGTGTATCATCTAAACTCAGGAGTTTAAGACCAGCCTGGCCAACATGGTAAAACCCCATCTCTACTAACAACACAAAAATTAGCCAGGTGTGGTGGTGCACACCTGTAGTACCAGCTACTTGGGAGGCTGAGGCAGGAGAATCACTTGAACCTGGAAGGCAGAGGTTGCAGTGAGCAGAGGATTGCACTACTGCACTCCAGCCTGGATGACACAGCAAGACTCCATCTCAAATAAAAAAAAAGACATAGAAATATAGGTATGTCTTTGTAGGTTCCTCCTAAATTTCTCCTCAGTCAATATCCATTGAGAGCCTATTGTGTCCTGTGCACATCCTCACGCCACAAGGACTACCTCTCCAGCAATGACTGATTTTGGCTCTCTTACACTCAATAGCTATTTTCCACACAAAAATAAAGGTGCTATTGTTTTTTGAAAATTTATGAAAATTGCTGCTTAACTTTCCTAAGTAATAATGATGGACATGCTTGCATGTTAACTTAGTTCCCTCAATGGCCAAGTAACACACTCCTGCATGCTGGTATCAGAGTTAGTAACTATATTTCCAATTACACCAATCATGAACTACTGAATTGCTTGCAAATAATCAAAATTACAAATGTTACATTCTCACAGACCAAGAAGATAAAGTTTCAACAGCAATAAATCCAACCAGGCTTGGCATGTTATCACAGCCAAAAGAAACAAACACACACTTCAAAATGCCATGAAAACAAAGGAACGAAGCATTTTTGAGAAAACAACTAGGGAGAAATTACATTTTTCCTTACATAATAGGAGCATACATAATAAATTCTAAAAATCACTTTTACTCATCTCTTTTCCTAGTCTCAGACCTCTAAATACTAATAACTTTTTTCTATTCCCTCCCCAATGGCTGGAGTGCAGTGACATGATCACGGCTCACTGTAGCCTTGACCTCCCAGGCTCAGATGATCCTCCCACCTCAGTATCCCCCCAGTAACTGGGATTACAGGCACGTGCCACCACACACAGCTAAGTTTTTGTATTTAGTAGAGCCAGTGTTTCACCATGTTTCCCAGGCTGGTCTCAAACTCCTGAGTTCAAGCAATTTGCCTGCCTTGGCTTCCCAAAGTGCTGAGGTTACAGGTGTGAGCTGCTATGCCTAGTAGCACAATGTGCTTTCTAATGCCAAGTCATCTACAGCCCTCTCTGTGAGTCTTCAAAATTATATTTTGACCTATTTTCTGTTTAGCACAGCAGTTCAGTAGCTAAGCAAAACAAGACAAAAGAATTTCCTAGGAAGAAAGTGATAAAAACAGGGTAAAAAATAATTATACTTTAACATTTTTGTTCCTGTTGATATGTATAACAATACTAATCGCTAAAAAAACAAATCACTAAAAAAATTGAGGATCTCCATTGCCTACAATTCATTCAAGTATTTGTCCCTTATGTAAATATTTTACAGAATCAAAACTCTTCAATGAATTTATATTCTGCTTTTTAAACTTAAATGGATTTTGCATGTTCTCCTTTCTTCATACTTATAGGTTTTTGCAAAATATTTTCTTACAAAAGCAGTGTTTGTTAAAGAAATATTAGAAAATGTATATAAACAAAAAGAAGAAAAACTTAAAGCACCTATAATCTCATCCATTCATAGGCCAACATTGTTAAATCTTCTGCCATAGCTTGGCCAGTACAGTATGATGAGGAAAAGAAACACAAGGAATCAGATTGAAAAGCAAAGTAAAACTGTTGTTTTTTTGCAGAAGATACGTGTACATAGAAAACCCAAAAGAATCTTAAAAAAATACAAAAACTAATAAATGAATTTAGCGAGGCTGTGGGCTACAAGGTTTCTTTTAAGACGGAGTCTTGCTCTGTTGCCCAGGCTGGAGTGCAGCGGCGAGGTCTCGGCTCACTGCAATTTCCAACTCCCCAGTTCAAGTGATTCTCCTGCCTCAGCCTCTGGAGTAGCTAGGACCATAGGTGTGTGCAACCATGCCCAGCTAATTTTTTGTATTTTTAGTAGAGATGAGGTTTCACCATGTTAGCCAGGATGGTCTCGATTTCCTGATCTCATGATCTGCCTGCCTTGGCCTCCCAAAGTGCTGGGATTAGAGTCATGAACTACCACGCCTGGCCCGTTTTTGTTGTTTTGAGACAGAGTTTCACTCTTATTGCCCAGGCTGGAGTGCAACTGCACAATCTCAGCTCACTGCAACCTCTGCCTCCTGCTTCAAGTGGTTCTCCTGCCTTGGCCTCCTGAGTAGCTGAGATTACAGGCATGTACCACCATATCCGGCTAATTTTGTATGTTTAGTAGAGACAGCGTTTCACCATGTTGGTCAGGCTGGTCTTGAATTCCTGACCTCAGATGATCCACCCGCCTCAGCCTCCCAAAGTGCTGGGATTATAAGCATGAGCCACCACACTCGGCCAACTGTGGGATACGGGGTTAATATACACCAATCAATTGCTTTTCTATAAACTATCAATGGATATTAAAATTACCATTTATAACATCCTCAAAAAGATGAAATTTCCGTGAATAAATCTTTTAAAAGATGAGTAAGATCTCTACACTAAAAACTACAAAATTGGGCTGGATGCAGTGGCTCACACCTATAATCCTAACACTTTGGAAGGCCTAGGTGAGCAAACTGCTTGAGCCCAGGAGTTCAAGATCAGCTGGTCAACACGGCAAAACCCTGTCTCTACCAAAAATATGAAAATTAGCCGGGCACGGTGGCTCCCATGGTCCTAGCTACATAGGAGGGTGAGTGGGAGGATGGCTTGAACCCAGGTCAAGGCTGCAGTGAGCCAAGGTTATGCCACTGCAGTCCCACTCCAGCCTGGGTGACAGAGAAAGACCCTTGTCTCAAAAGAAAAAAACCAAGAAAAAGAAAAAAAAAAAACTACCAAAATGCTGAGAGAAAGAAACCCTAAATACATGAAGTGATATGTCAGATACATCATGTTTTATATACCACAGAATGGAAGACTCAATATTGTTAACATGTCCATTCTTCCCAGTTTAATTTATTTCATGATGTCTTTATTAAAATTTGAGCAAGCTTTTAAAAAGGAAATTTAAAAGCTGATTCTAAAATTTCCACGGAAGAACTAAGGATCTACAATAGCCAAAATAATCTGGACAAAGGCCGGGCGCGGTGGCTCACGCCTGTAATCCCAGCACTTTGGGAGGCCGAGGCGGGTGGATCACGAGGTCAAGAGATCGAGACCATCCTGGTCAACATGGTGAAACCCTGTCTCTACTAAAAATACAAAAATTAGCTGGGCATGGTGGCACGTGCCTGTAGTCCCAGCTACTCGGGAGGCTGAGGCAGGAGAATTG
>PVKV010014038.1:0-22118 GCA_004027835.1 Alouatta palliata | reverse complement strand
TAAATAAATAAATAAAATAAAAAAATAAAAATAAAAAAATAATAATCTGGACAAAGAAGAACACATTTAGAGGCTTAAACAATCTAATTTTGACTTACAAAAAAGCAATAGTTATCAATAAAGGATGGTATTGGAGTTAGAATATGCAAATCAATAGGATGAAAAGACCAGTCTAGAAATAAATCCACACATATATATAGTTAGCTTATTTTTACTCAAAGTGTTAGTCAAAACACTAGTAAAAAGAAAGTTTTGCTAGGCACAGTGGCCCACGCCTGTAATCCCAGCACTTTGGGAAGCCAAGGAGGGCTGATTATGAGGGTCAAGAGATTGAGACCATCCTGGCCAACATAGTGAAACCTTGTCTCTACTAAAAAAAATACAAAAATTGGCTGGGCATGGTGGTGCGCACCTGTAGTCCCAGCTACATGGGAGGCTGAGGCAGGAGAATCAATTGAACCTGGGGTGTGGAAGTTGCAGTGAGCTGAGATCGTGCCACTGCACTCCAGCCTGGGCAACAAGAGCTAAACTCTGTCTCAAAAAAAAAAAGGAAAAGTCTTTTTAAAAATAATGCTGTAACAACTGGACATGTACATAAAAAAGAAAAGAATTTCAACCATTATCTCATATCATACATAAAAATTAATTTAAAATAGATCATATACCTAAATCTAAAAGCCAAAATGATAAAGTTTATTGATGAAAACATTACAATATCTTTCCAGTAAAGAAAGTCTTCTTGAGGCTGGGCATGATGGCTCACTCATGCCTGTAATCCTAGCACTTTGGGAGGCTGAGGTGGAAGGATCGCTTGAGCCCAAGAGTTTGACACCAGCCTAGGCAACATAGTGAGAACATACCTCCACAAAAAATAGAAAAATTAGCCAGGCATGGTGGCACATGCCTGTAGTCCCAGCTACTTGGAAGGCTAGGTGACAGGATCCCTTGAGAATGGGAGGTAAAGACTACAGTGAGCCATGACCACACTACTGCACTCTAGCCTTTCTCAAAACAATAAACCCAGAAAAGAAAAGAAGAAAAGAAAGATTTCTTGGATAGGATATTAGAAGTACTAACCTTAAAAGAAACAGCAAGCCATAGCCTATGAAAAAATATTCACAGTACACATATCAGACAAAAGACTATTACCTAGAATAATAAAGAACTCTGACAAATAAACAAAAGATAAATCTAAGCTTTAGGGCAAAATACTTAGACATTTCACAAAATACATGAATGACCAATAAACACATGAAAAGGTACTCAATATCAGTAATCAAAATACAATATAGACTACATGGAACTCTTACACAATTCTGATAGAAAAGTGAAATGGTACAACCACTTTAGAAAACAGTTTGGCAGTATACTTATTCACGTATACATTCAAAGAAGATAGGTTTACATACACACACAGATACACACACACACATACGCAAAAACAGGATCACATGTGAGAATCAAATGAAAAAGTTGCAAGGAAGTTAGCAGTGCCTAGAACCTAGTAAACATTCAGTATTATAATAAATCTTAGCTCTGTTTTTTACTTATCAATACATTATGAACATCTATCCAAGATATACATGTCAATAAACATACTTCAAGAACATTTAATGATCATGACACACCATCATGTAAATTATAATCTAACTAATTTCCTATTGTTATACACTTATGTTGTTGCCAACTTTGTCTATGACAAATAATTTTTAAAATATAAATCAGGCCAGGTACAGTGGCACATGCCTGTAATCCCAGCACTTTGGGACGCCAAGGCAAGTGGATCACTTGAGGCCAGGAGTTCAAGACAATCTGGCCAACATGATGAAACCTCATCTCAGCTAAAAATACAAAAATTAGCTGGCTGTGGTGGTGCACGCCTGTAGGCACAAGAATCACTTGAACCCAGGAGGCGGAGGTTGCAGTGAGCTGAGACTGCACCACTGAATTACAGCCTGGGTGACAGAGCAAGACTGTCAAAAACAAACCAACCAACCAACCAACATGGAACAATATTTTTATATAGTAATTATTGATTTCATTGTTTAAGTTCATTAATTCATCTGAAATTTATCTTAATATGTGTGCAATAAGGATTTATTTTCCAGATTTGATTGTCCCAATACCATTTAAAGAACATCATGCCTTCTAAAGGCATCAAATCTTCAAAAAGGTTGGCAGCAGCCTCCAACCTTTTTGGCACCAGGGACTGGTTTTGTGGAAGACAATCCATAGATGTGGCATGATATGCTTTGGTTGTGTTCCCACCCAAATCTCATCTTGAATGTAGTTCCCACAATTCCCAAGTGTTGTGGGAGGGAGCCGTTAGGAGATAACTGCATCATGGGAGCAGGTCTTTCCTGTGCTATTCTTGTGATAGTGAATAAGTCTTACAAGATCTGATGATTTTATAAAGAGGAGTTTCTCTGCATGAGCTCTCTTCTCCTGTCTGCCACCATGTGAGATATGCCTTTCACCTTCTGCCAAGATTGTAAGGCCTCCCAGCCACATGGAACTAAGTCCATTAAACCTCTTCTTTTGTAAAGTTCCCAGTCTTGGGCATTTCTTTATCAGCAGTGTGAAAACAGACTAATTCTAATACAGAAGGGTTGGGGGAGATGGTTTGGGGATGAAACTGTTCTACCTCAGATCATCAGGCATTAGATTCTCATAAGGAGCACACAACCTAGATCTCTCACATGCGCAGTTCACAGTAGGGTTCACGCTTCTATGAGAATCTAAGCCTCCACTGATCTGACAAAAGGCAGAGCTCAGGTAGTAATGCAAGCAATG
Source organism: Alouatta palliata (assembly GCA_004027835.1). Lineage (NCBI taxonomy): Eukaryota > Metazoa > Chordata > Mammalia > Primates > Atelidae > Alouatta > Alouatta palliata. The sequence continues at coordinate 19,325 of PVKV010014038.1, read as the reverse complement.
AGGAGTGGCAGTAAATACAGATAAAGCTTCAGTCATCGCCATCGTCACCACTGCTGCCACCACTCACCTCCTGCTGTGAGGCCAGGTTCCTAACAGGCTACTGATAGGTACTGGTCTGCAGTCTGGGAGTTGGGAATCCCTGTTCTAAAGATCACCTATTTTCATATAATATTATTCCTAAATTTTTTTTGAAAGTTAACTTTCTAAAAGACCAACAGGAAATTTATATATCATATGGTAGGAGGTGGGGCAGAAGGACCCCAACAACCACTCCATTAGCCCAGGACCAGGAAGCTGAACTCGGTAGTTCCTTCCCAAAGGTTTACCTACCATCCCTATCTAAAACATATATTAGTGCAGTCAAATTTTTTAAATTCTGCACCAGAAATTCAAGGTAGGTGTCTAAAATATAGATGGAAGAATCCTCCAGTTTCTGTTGCACAAACTGAGTAGAAGTTCTGCCAGCCATTCCCTACACCCACAAGTGACATCCTGGACAAGCCTCTCCTTTACCAGCTCCCTCAACACCTTTACTGCTCACTCTCTTCCCCTCACTATGCTTGGTTGGAGTGAGAACCAGAAGGCTAACAGTGGGAGGTGACAAAATCAAATGAGACCCACTTTTTTCCTGCAGTGGCTGAGTCTAGCAGACTGTAGCACAAACTAACAGTTCCAAAAAGTAATTAGATCAATTTTGGAGTCAGCAGACCTGCTGATACATTCACAGAGATCTGCAACTTTTAATTTTGTGTTTTCATTTTAATGATGTTTAGAAACATCATAGTATAAACACTACGCATCACATGGATGACCCCCATGGAACTCACTACTGCCAAAGGACTTCAGTGCTCACTTTTGTGTGGTGTTAACATAGAGTTGGCACCAGGCTGGAGTGCAGTGGTGTGATTTTGGCTCACTGCAACCTCCTTCTCCCGGGTGCAAGCAATTCTCCTGCCTCAGCTTCCCAAGTAGCTGGGATTACAGGTGCCTGCCACCACACCTGGCTACATAGTCTTAATAATAAATGATACATTGCCAAATAAAAACAAACCAATTACCCAGGCACAGTGGCTCATGTCTGTAATCCCAACACTTTGGGAGGCTAAGGCAGGCAGATGGCTTTAGCCCAGGAGTTCAAGATCAGCCTGAGCAACATGGCAAGACCCCACCTTTACTAAAAAACAAAACAAAAATTAGCAGGATGTGGTGATGTACACCTGTGGTCCCAGCTACTAAGGATGCTGAGGTAAGAGGATCACCTGAGCCTACAGAGGTTGAGGCTGCAGTGAGCTGTGATCACACCACTGCACTTCAGCCTGGGTGATAGAGTAAGACCCTGTCTCAAAAAAAACAAAACAACAATAACAAAAAAAAAACAGTTTTCTGATAATTATGGTAAAAAAATATATATATTGTTTGTAGTAGACTAAACAGAGCCAAAATGATGAGAACTGAGTCATCCACAGCACCCAGCTGTACGGGTGTGTCACAGTTGCAAGAACCTGCTGACTTTGTCTCTAAAAAAGAAATAATAACCTGTTGCTGCACTGGTATCACATTTACACTGAGGGTTAGCAATTTGGTTTCAGTAAAATATCACTCTCACATAAATTAGCATTTTCAAGTAATATTTTACTGGTAAATTAGTTTCAATTTTATAGCATATAAGTATAAGGAGCTTTACCTAGATTTGTTTTATATTTAAGTAGCCTTATAATTCAAATTATTTAAGTCAACACATGAATCCATGAGAATAACTTAGGTTTTAAATACACATAACTGAAGTTTGAGAAACACAGAGTTAGATGACAAATGTCAAACAGTTCGGCATGTCAATATGTAATATGTGAAAGCTGAAAACCACCTATACAATGCCAATATAATGGCTGCACATTCCCTTGTACTGATGTATTACAACTAACCTGATCATTCTCCTCTCATTTGTTTTATATTATTATAAATAACTATATTACTATTATAAATTATTACTATATAGTTTTTAAAGTTGTTACAAACAGGCTGGGTGCGGTGATTCACACCTGTAATCCCAGCACTTTGGGAGGCTGAGGTGGGCGGATCACCTGAGATCAGGAGTTTGAGACCAGCCTGGCCAACATGGTGAAACCCTGTCTCTGCTCAAATACAAAAATTAGCTGGGGGTGGTGGTGGGCATCTGTAATCCCAGCTACTCAGGAGGCTGAGGCAGGAGAATCATTTGAACCCAGGAGGCGGAGGTTGCAGTGAGCTGAGATCACACCCCTGTACTCCAGCCTGGGTGACAAAGTCAGACTCCATATTAAAAAAAAAAAAGAAATTATTACAAACAGTACTACAATACATAAATCTAAGTAACAAACTCTTTCTTTTTGAATTACTTCCTTAGAATAAAATGAAATTCCTGAGAAAAACTGCTCCCTAAAACTGAAAAACTTATACCTTCAGCAGCAGCCTGAGTATACCAATATCATCACAACAGTATCAGTATCATGTGTTCCATTATTTTCTGCTAATTATATCTCTGGCACATGTACATTTCCTTGCATCTTATTCCTTTATTGTTACCATTGTACAACTGTACAATGTTATAATATACAGTTGCTTTTTTGGCAAAGATTAAATTTCATACAGACTTTTAATCAAATATATTTTTCAGTGCTCCTCAAATATGAAGATGTTTCCCCTGAAAGTGAAACCCAGGGGCAGGTGTGGTGGCTCACGACTGTAATCCCAGCACTTTGGGAGGCCAAGACAGGTGGATCACGAGGTCAGGAGATCGAGACCATCTTGGCTAACACAGTGAAACCCTGTTTCTACTAAGAATACAAAAAATTAATTGGGCGTAGTGGCATGAGCCTGTAGTCCCAGCTACTCAGGAGGCTGAGGCAGGAGAATCACTTGAATCTGGGAGGCAGAGGTTGCAGTTAGCCAAGATTACATCACTGCACTCCAGCCTGCATGACAGAGCGAAACTCTATCTCAAAAAAAGAAAAAGAAAAAAAAAGAAAGAAAGTAAAACCCAGGTATGTATTTGTAGATGAGATCAGCCGGGAATAAACAATTTCCACATTGTTTGTATGTGGAGCCTGGACTCTATTAGTCCATTTTGGTGGCAAGTCTTCAAAGGGAGTCATTCACCTCTGATTTTTCCCCCACTACTATCTGTACAATGCCGTTTCCTGAAATGTCTTTGAAGCTTCTAGTATGCCTACACCTTTTAGTCTGAGCAAACAGGAACTATTTTATAATCCTGCTTTCCCCTTCCAGTGTTGAGGAACACAAAATACCGGCTGGACATGGTGGCTCCCGCCTGTAATCTCAGCACTTCGGGAGGCCGAGGCAGGCAGATCACCTGAGGTCATGAGTTCAAGGCCAGCCTGGCCAACATGGTGAAATCCTGTCTTAAAAAAAAAAAAAAGAACACAAAATACCTTTAAGAATACTAATAATCATAATAGAATGACTTTAATACCTTTTTATACTTTTCTAAGAAGTCAGATGTAAATATAAGCTACAAAGCTGATGAACAAAGAGACAGCATATTCTTTCATGGCATTAAAATGTATTTTGCAGTATAAGATACATACCAATAAAATATAAACAAACAGCAAAAAAAAACCATATTTTTAAAAACTTAGCTATTAAGAACATTTCAATTGCCAAAAAACACATTTGAGCAGAATATACCAGGTCAATTTTTCTATTTAACTTCTACTCCAGCAATACAGCATACATCGGTGACACTAAATAAGGCAGACTTCTGTTGATTTCACTTCTTACAATTCTCACTAAGATCTCTAAATAGAGTCTTATTCTTGTTTTTTTTTTTTTTACTCATCTAGTATAAGAGAGTCCTATTCTTTAAGACCATTATTTTTACATGAGAAAGTATCTTCTCCTCTTTGAATATGAAGACAGATATAGAGATTAAATGAAATTAATAGCAAAGTTCATTGTGGTAGCCAACCTCTAAGACAGTCTCCTGGTATTAGTACCCTGTGTCGTCACCTCCCACACTGTACCAGGGGTCTGCGTGACTGACAAGATATGGCAGAGTGATGTATTATCACTTCTAACATTGAGTTATAGCAGATATCTGGCTTCCATTGTGGCACACTCTTTCACACTCTCTTGGATCATTAAGTGTAAGGGAGACCAGCTGCCAAGTTGCACACTGCCCTATGGAGAGGCCCATATGTAAGAACCTAAGGCCTCCCTGGCCAAAAGCCAGGAAGGTACGGAGGCGTCTGGTAAACAGCCACATGAGTGAGCTTGGAAGCAGATGCTTCAGTCCACCAAGGCCTTCAGATGACACGGTACAAGCCAACATCATAACTGAAACTTCATGAGAGACCCTGGGCTAGAACCACTGATCTAAACTTCTTGGGATTTGGGACCCTCAGAAATATGTGAAATGTTTGTCATTGCTGTTGTTGTTATTGTTGTTTGAGATGGAGTCTCACTCTGTCACCCAGGCTGGAGTGCAGTGGCACGATCTCAGCTCACTGCAACCTTTGCCTCCCAGGTTCAAGTGATTCTCCTGCCTCAGCCTCCCGAGTGGCTGGAACTACAGGTGCCTGCCACCACGCCAGGCTAACATTTGTATTTTTAGTAGAGACGAGGTTTCACCATGTTGGCCAGACTAGCCTTGAACTCCTGACCTTGTGATCTGACCGCCTCAGCCTCCCAAAGTGCTGGGTTACAGGGATCAGCCACCACCTCGCTCGGCTGATGTTTGTTGTTTTAAGCTGCTATATTTCAGGTGATTTGTTATGCAGCAATACTTAATATATCACACAATCAAGAAAGCAATCCTTTTATTTTTATTTATTTATTTTGAGGCAGACTCTCACTCTGTCACCCCGGCTGGAGTACAGTGGCATGATCTCAGCTCACTGCAGCCTCCACCTCTCAAGTTCAAGCAATTCTCCTGCCTCAGCCTCCCAAGTAGCTGGGACTACAAGTGCCCACCACCACATCTGGCTAATTTTTGTATTTTTAGTGGAGACAGGGTTTCACCATGTTGGCCAGGCTGGTCTTGAACTCCCGACCTCAAGTGATCCACCCACCTCAACCTCCCAAAGTGCTCGGATTACAGACATGAGCCACCACACCCAGTCAAGAAAGCAATCCTTTTAGAAAGTCTATATTTTAAATAATATAATAATCATTTGTATTAAATATTATTTCATTCATTCATTTATTTTTGAGACAGGGTCTCTCTGTGATACCCAGGCTGGAGTGTAGTGGCACAGTCAACAGCTCACTGCAGTCTCAGGCTTAACTGATCCTCCTGCCCAACTTCCCCAGTAGCTGGGATTGCAGGCACACACCACCAAGCCTGGATATTTTGGTTTTTTTTTTAGTAGAGATGATGAGTTCTCACTATGTTGCCCAGACTAGTCTCAAACTCTAGGCCTCATGTGATCTTCCGACCTGGGCCTCCCAAAGTGTGAGAATTATAGCTGTGAACCACTGCAGCTGGCCCCACTTCACTGTAAAATATAAGTTTTGGTGGGGCATGGTGGCTCATGCCTGTAAGCTCAGCACTTTGGGAGGCCAAGGTGGGCAGATCACCTGATATCAGGAGTTTGGGACCAGCCTGGCCAACATGGTGAAACCCTGACTCTACCAAAAAATACAAAAGTTAGCCAGGCATGGTGGCATGTGCCTGTAGTTCCAGCTACTGGGGAGGCTGAGGCGGGAGAATTGATTGAACCCATGAAGCAGAGGTTGCAGTGAACCAAGATCACACCACTGCACTCCAGCCTGGGCAACAGAGTAAGAACTTCCCTCAATAATAAAAGTAAAAATATAAATAAATAAAATATAAGACTTTCTAAACCTAGTCTATGAGTACCATTATAACTTTGTCTTTCTAAAAATAAATCCTAATAGAATTCTAGAAAAGTACACAGCAACTCAAAATATTCTCTAACAGGCACTTTCTGACATAACAAAAAATCATCTTGTCCTCCTAGTTGCCAGACTGGATTTTCTAATTCCATTCGAGACCAAAAGGAACCAAAGCTCCAATGAGAAATTGCTATTTACAAATCTTCTGCAGCGAACGTGCAAACCTACTCACCTTGTGGACCCAGAAAACAAGAAAGCTTTCAAAAATTAACAAAGTTGTGTCAAAAGAACTCAGGAGCCAGCCTGAAAGGTACTTCTATTAACCAAACTTGTGACAATTTGAGCAACAAAAGAACATTGATCATAATGGACTGAATCAATGAAATCAATTAAAATGAATCACTGAATCAATAAAAATCCGTAAGTACAGAAAGATATTTAAAAAACAGAACACAAGAAAAAAAGGTTTTGTCACTATCTGAGAAAGCTGTTGAATTACTCTCTTATTTATAAATAGGTAAACTGAAATTAAGCATTTGTCCTGACTTTCTAATGGTGACTAAATTTGAAGGTAACCAAAAAGCCCTGGTTAATGAGGAAAAATTCTGCTTTTGAAGAATGAAGACTGTAGCTAATGAAAATAGAAAAATTTAATTTTAGAAACCCTAATAAAATTACTACTTTAAGGCAAAGGCTATAAACTGGTGTTACAACTGTTAGGTAAATGCTTAATGGTAAAAAAGACATTCATTTGGTGCTAAAAAACACCACAAAGATTATTCTCCAGTTATTAGAGAAAAACATAACTATTCAATGGAGAGATCAGACTGCCATTCTCTCAAAACAGTAGTCAATCTCAGCTCCACTAGGGGCTGAGCAATTCAATATAACTTCTACAGTCACGGAACATGAAAAATATATAATCTACCATATATTTCAGCCAGAATTGTTTATCTTGAACCCATCAAGCCTTTACATATAAATTCCAGATTACAGAAACACAGGAGATAAAGATAAACGCTAAATGACACCACAGGATGCAACAAGACTTAGTCTCTCCAACAAGCCATTACCACAGAAACTGCGACTATGTTAGATTTACAGAGTATTAAGTAACCTAACAACCAAATGCACTATGTAGTCCTGGTTTGGATAAATTAAATTAAATTAATTAAAATAAATTAAATCCTGGTTTGGATAAATCCGCTATATAGAGTATTTTGGGCCGGGCGCAGTGGCTCACGCCTGTAATCCCAACACTTTGGGAGGCCGAAGCAGTTAGATGATGAGGTCAAGAGATCAAGACCATCCTGGCTAACACGGTGAAACTCCATCTTTACTAAAAATACAAAAAATTAGCCAGGTCTGGTGGCACGTGCCTGTAGTCCCAGCTACTCGGGAGGCTAAGACAGCAGAATTGTTTGAACCTGGGAGGCAGAGGTCGCAGTGAGCCGAGATCGCGCCACTGTACTCCAGCCTGGGTGACAGAGTGAGATTCCTTCTCAAAAAAAAAAAAAAAAAAAAAAAAAAAAATTGTATTTTGGGGTCAACCAGGAAAACCAAAAACTGTAATAAGGTCTGGGTATTAGATAAGATAAAAAGTTACTGAAATGTAAAGGCAGTGATGAATACAGAAAGCAGCATAAAAAAACAGTCTTGTAAATATATCTGATTTTGGTAAAAAATACATATACAAATACATAGATGCATACACACATACATTCACCTAGAAGAAGACCCAAAATTCAGATTCTAAGGATTAAGATGAATTAAAAAAAAAGAAAAAGATCCAAAAAAAATGCTGGTATATTATGTCTCAATTTTTGCATGTAGTGGCATAAAACAACACAAATTTATTATCTGACAGAGGCCAGCAGATTATGACTGGATGCTCTGCTCAGTATCCTTAAGCTAAAATCAAGGCTTTGGCCAGGGCTGCAGTTTCCATCAGGGGCTTGTAGTCCTCTTACAATCTCATTGACTATTAGCAGAATTCATTTCCTCCTTGCTTCATGTCTGCAATGGTGCAGAAAATCCTTCTCATACTTCATATATCTCTGACCTCTCCTTCTACACAGGCTGGAGAAAGCACTTTGCTTTTAAGGGCTCAAGTCATTGGACTAGGCCCACAGGGTAACCTTTCCAATCTGTCAAATGTGCTAGGTAACATATCATAATCATGGAAATGACATCTCATCATATTCATAGGTTCTGGGGATTAGAGTGGGGAATCTTGGGGAGGGGAGGCATTTTCAGACTTCTGACTACTACAGCCATAAAAAGTTTTTAAAAATCAATTAAAACAGCTTTCTTACCTGTTAATAATGAACCATGCAACAGTAAGCATTCCTGCTAGCCATGTTCCACTCATAAGCCAACTTGTAACAAATAAAGCAGTAACATATATTCCTTGCAATCCAAAAACAATGCCAATATAAAAATACACTGGCTCAATAATCTCCTATGTGAAAAAAACAGAAAAAGGACAAGATAATAAGACGGCATTAAATCATATGAAGATTCATGAATATATGAGAAAATAAATATTAGCGTCAAAAGAAAAATACATACATTGCTACCAGTGGCTTGATATAAAACGCTAGCAATAAGTTCCGGATATAGAGACATTTGCTGCACTGCATTTATAGTCCTCAGAGATACAGTTTTGTTATTGTGTGTCAGTTCATAAACACCTAAAGACAGAAAGATTTTTCTCCAGATTATTTACTCTGCTTTACAGTAATTAAACAAACATACCATTTTACTCATTAAATATTTAATACTGTTATCAAGAAAGATTCCAAATAGAATACTCCGTGCTGCATTTTTCCAATTTTTAAAAATTTAGCACCATAAAGAGAAATATCTATATTCTGAGACAAATCCCCACATTGAAATGTCCCAGTATAGTAAAACAAGGTTACTAGAGGCTGGGAAGACTAGAGGGGAGGGGAGGATAGGGAGAGTTTGGTTAACGGATACAAAATTACAGCTAGATAGGAAGAATAACTTCTAGTGTTCTGTAGTACCATAGAATGAATATGGTTAACAATTTAGTGTATCTTTTCAAAAAGCTGAGAGGCTGGGCCCAGTGGCTCACGCCTGTAATCCTAGCACTTTGGGAGGCTGAGGTGGGTGGATCACCTAAGATCAGGAGTTCAAAACCAGCCATGGCCATCATGGTGAAACCCCATCTTTAAAAAAAGAGAAAAAAAAGCTGAAAGTTGATTTTGGATGCTCATAACACAAAGAAGTGATATATGTCCAATGTGATGGATATGCTAACTAGCATGATTTGATCATTACACACTGTATACAATATCAAAACATCACTTCCCATAAATATGTACAATTATTACATGTCAAGTAAAAATAAAAGGAGGAAGAAAGGTTGTAATAGAGAAGAACAATGTTTTTTTTAAGAAAAATATTGTTATTAGGGCTGGGCACGGTGGCTGATGCCTATAATCCTAGCACTTTGGGAGGCCCAGGCGGGTGGATCATGAGGTCAAGAGTTTGAGACCAGCCTGGCCAACATGGTGAAACCCCGTCTCTACTAAGAATACAAAAATTAGCCAGGCATGGTGTTATGTGCCTGTAATCCCAGCATCTCGGGAGGCTGAGGCAGGGGAATTGCTTGAACCCAGGAGGCAGAGGTTGCAGTGAGCCGAGATCAGGCCACTGCACTCCAGCCTGGGCAACAGAGCAGGACTCCATCTCGGAAAAAAAACAAAAAAAAGAAAAATATTGTTATTAAAAATATAACTGTGATTATCATACCTCTTTCAAATGAAGGTGCCTTTAACATATCTTTATAATAGGAGTAATAAATGGCACTGTCACCCTGAAACGTGATTTCCCGTTCAAGCTCCTAAAAGAAAATGAAATCATTATTTAAAATTTAATTTTTTTGTCTTTTAAGAGATGGAGTCGCTCTCTGCTACCTAGGTTGGAGTGCAGAGGCACAATCATGACTCACTGGAACCTCAAACGATCCTCCCAACTCAGTCTACCCAATAGCTAGGACCACAGGTACATACCAATAGCTAGGACCACAGGTACATAACGGGCATGTTTTTATTTTTGTTTTAATGAAGGAAGTCTCAATGTTGCCCAGGTTGGATTATTTAAAGTTTCAAATTTTGGCCTCTGGCCCAGTGTGGTGGCTCACATCTGTAATCCCAGAACTTTGGGAGGCCAAGGCAGGCAAATCACTTGAGGTCAGGAGTTCAAGACCAGCCTGGCCAACATGGTGAAACAATGTCTCTACTAAAAATACCAAAAGTAGCCAGGCATGATGGTGTGTGCCTATAATCCCAGCTACTCGGGAGGCTGGAGAATCACTTGAACCTGGGAGCCAGAGGTTGCAGTTAGCCCAGATCGCACCACTGCACTCTAGCCTGGGCCACAGAATGAGACTCTGTCTCAAAAAATAATAATAAAATAAATTTCAGCCTCAATCTTCTGTTTCCCTCCTCACCTTCCACATTAACATGTTAATAATATTTATCCTTTTATTCAAAGACATGTTTGAATTTTCCTTAATTACTAGTGGCCCCATTAATGAGGAACTTAATTTTTTTTAGTAATCTGGCAATAATTTTAATGAAACACTTGAGGTTTAAAATGAATTGTAAATCACAAGCCATCACATATAAAGAAAATCTAGAAGGAAAACCTGAAGACATGCCCTAAGAATAGCAAGAATAGTGAAATGGGCAATAACAAATGACAGCTGAAGTGTTAGAAATCCATAAAAAGACAAGTTTAAGGAGAAAGTCATATTTTCTATTACTGTTCCACATCTCTATGTATCCAGAACAGCAAGTCTTTAGTACACTGCAAGAGCGGCAGATACGTAATCAGTGCTCTTCAAATGAACTTCCAGAGGTACAGCAAATCTTAAAATTCCTACAATCAGCCTAATTAGAACTAAGAATATAATAGTAAAAATAACATTAGGAGGCCTTGTGCTTTTAGACTGAATCAAAATTTTATGAATCTATAATCTTTTAAAATCTAATGAATTATTTTTATGCATAATATGTATCAAGTAATGCAAAAAATATATATATTATTAGAGCAATTTTCACAAAGTTTGATCAATAGAATTTCCTAAAATATTAATGGATATTACCAAAAAAGAATTCTTCAGTTAAATAAGTTTTGAGAAAGACTGGATGAAGCAAAGTTAAATGGCTTTATTATAAGACTTTTCAGAGTTTCAGTATATCTTACATATTGTGAATCTCCAAGAGGAAGTCTTTCCAGATCTATTTTTCCCCACCTTGAGCTTGCGTGTCCCCTAAGAAGATATTTGGAAATGGGATATCTGGGAGGTGATTAGGGTCATGAGGGCAGTTCCCTTGTGAACGGAATTAATGTCCTTATAAAAGAGGCCCCACAGAGATCACTTGCTCATTCTGCCATGTGAGGATGCAGCAAGATGATCTCTGCTATAAACCAGGAAGCGAGCCCTCACCAGACACCAAATCTGCCCATGCCTTGATCTTGGACTTCTCACCCTCCAGAACTGTGAGAAATAAATTTCTGTTGTTTATAAGCCACTCAGCTTATGGTACTTTGTTACAGCAGTCTGAATGAACTAAGCTTACTGACCTAAGTAAATTACTTAAAACTTTTTTTTTTTTTATCAATGCAAACATGTTCCTAACATTTCAAAGATGTAAACTCTCAATCAGCGCTTCTCAAATCTACCAGGTATATGAAACATCTGGAGACCTTACTAAAATGTAGATTCTGATTTTAAAGTGGGGTCTGAGAGTCTATGATTCTGAAAAGGCTCCCAGGTTCTGCCAATGCTCCTGACCCATACACAAAGCTTTGTAAAACAAAGTTCTTGATGAAGGCCTTCTAATTTTCAAAGCTTTGGTTATTCTCAGTTCTGCCTACAACATAATAACCTGAAAGTATGTATCCACATACTGATCATAGCCTGTCCCTCTGCCCCTACCTAAGAATCTAAGAGAGAGCTTATCTTTGAAAGCTCCTTAGATGATTCTATCATGCATCCATTGTTGAGACCTGCAGTTAGTCAATCTGCATAACATTTTCAGGGAAATAATATATGCTATAGTAACAGCTAAATCAAGACAGACATAGTAATTACTCAGTTAAATGTCTTGATGGTGTTAATTAAACCAATGAGTTTAAAACAGTCAGCTTTACTAAAAAATAAGAATAAAAAACTCAGTGTGGGCTCAAAAATTTAAAAACCCTACAAAGCCAAGAGGACTTTGCAAACAAACTTATTCAAAAGTCAAATTATGAAATTAATGAATACAACTATAGTGACTGAAAAATCTGAAAAGATACATGATCTAAAACCAAACACTAAACACAGTAATATGAGGCAACATTTTAATTAATACTACATGATGTCTGTTAATCACTTTCAACCCCCTCAAAAACATTCTAATCATGTGACCTAAAAATTAAAAGATTTTAATACTGAGACTTCCACAGACTGTTTCTGAAATGTGAACTACCTACCAAAACTATGAAAAGGCTGACTAAACTCCATAAAATTTCATGGTCATCAAAAGTCCCCGATCAATTAATTGCACAAAGGGGAGCATCCTCATAGTTTTATTCTATGAAATATACTATTAAGTATTTTAAGGTTGATACTGTAACTATAATCTCAAAAGAGCTTCTGGAGCATTTTGTTTCTAATAGCCATAAATAAAACAACACTTGTCATACTTATCACACACATATTCTGGTTCCCTAGGAAAATAACTTTCATATGCTCAAAATTCATTCTTACCTGCCTGTTGGAAAACCAGAATTTCCGTTCATGGTATGCTGATAAGTAGAGAGCATACATCATACCACTAGTAACTGCTGCAAGACAGCCAATGAAAATCTTTGCAAAGCGTTGAAATAATACATCTGAAAAAACATATTAAAAGTAATCAAAAAGTAGTATGTACCCTTGATATGATGTGATTAAAAATGGCATTCTACCCCCATGGTGTTTGTCCCCAAAAACCTACAACTCAAGTCTAATTGTGAGAAAAGCATCAGATAAATTCCAAAAGAGGGGTATCCTACAAATATATCTTTTAAACTGTGAAGGTCATCAAAAACAAGAGCTTGAGAAAGTATCAAAGCCAAGAGGAGCTTAACAGAGATAACAACTAAGTATCATGTGGTATCTTGGATGGGATCCTAGGACAGAAAAAAGACAATAGTGGCCAGGCACAGTGACACTTTAGGAAGCCAAGGCAGGTGGATCCCTTGAGGTAAGGAGTTCGAGACCAGCCTGGCCAACATGGTGAAACTAAAATACAAAAACGAGCTGGGTGTGGTGGCACACACCTGTAATCCCAGCTACTCGGGAGGCTGAGGCACAAGAAACACTTGAACCTGGGAGGTAGAGGTTGCAGTAAGCTGAGATCATGCCACTGCACTCCAGCCTGGGGACACAGTAAGATTCTGTCTCAAAAAAAAAAAAAAAAAAAAAAGGGCATTAGGTGAAAACTAAGGAAACCTGAATATCTGAATAACATATGATCTTAAGTTAATAATAATGTATCAATATTGCTTCATTAATTAACAAATGTACCCCACTAATGTAAAATGTTAATAATAAGGGAAACATCATGTGTGGGAAAGTGTAATATAGGAACTCTGAATATCTGCTCAATTCTTCTGCAAATCTAAAATTATTTTAAAAATTAAAGTCTATATTCTGCAAGAGGAAAAAGTTCTAAGATCTGTGTCACAACATAAATATACTTAACACAGTACACTTAAAAATGGTTAGGATGGGGCTAAGTGTGGTGGCTCTCGCCTATAACCCCAGCACTTCTGGAGGCAGGCAGATTGCTTGAGCTCATGAGTTCAAAACCAGACTGGATAACACGGTAAAATCACATCTCATCAAAAAATACAAAAAATTAGCCAGTGTGGTGGTAGGTGCCTGTAATACCAGCTACTCGAGAGGCTGAAGCAGGAGAATTGCTTTAGCTCAGGAGGCAGAGGTTGCAGTGAGTCAAGATTGCACCATTGCACTCCAGCCTGGGCAACACAACCAGATCTTGTCTTAAAAAAAAAAATGTTAGGGAGGGAGTGCTGGTAAAGAAATAAAAATTTAAAAAAATTAAAACGTTAAGATGGTGCAAAAATTAGTCTATTAACATTAAAACATAATCAAAAGGAATGTATATCCCAATATCTAAAAAAAGTACAGGTTCATTCAGAAATTTTCTTTCATGATTTTTTTCTTTATTGAAGACTAACTTACTATAAACCTAAAGCCATTTAAAATGTACAACTCAATAAGTTTTGATTTTTATGTTTTAAAAGATCACATACAACTGTTATATATGGAAACAAACTACTTCTTTTTTAAATTTTATTTTATTTTTGTAGAGATAGGCTTCTTGCTGTGTTGCCCAAGCTGGTCTTGAACCCCTGGTCTCAAGCGATCTTTCTACTTTAGCCTCCTGAAATGCTGAGATTACAGGCATGAGCCACTGCATCCAGACTATAACTACTTCTTAATGAAATAACATAAGAGACATTTGGATTTTATATACACAAGGTGATTCAGTCCTGCTACAGACATTGAGTATAATAAGCATAATAAATAAAATAAGGGACTAAAGGCCTAAAACCCAGTGTTCTGTTACTCAATGACTGACAATAAAAATCAACTTTTTTTTTTTAAGCTAAACTAAAATTTTCGTTATTTTCATATTATATAATACATGATAGTTTGTATAGCATGTTGCAATTGTGTTGTTATGCAAACTAGTATTAAATGGAGTAACTAAATATCAATAAATTAATAAGAATGATATTCTAAATGTTTGAAAAGCTATATGCAATAAATCCAATGTTAGCATCAATATGATACAAGTGTGGTTTTTTTTTTGTTTTTTTTGAGACAGAGTTTTGCTCTTGTTGCCCAGGCTGGAGCACAATCATGTAACCTTGGCTCATGGCAACCTCTGCTTCCCAGGTTCAAGTGATTCTCCTGCCTCAGCCTCCCAAGTAGCTGGGATTACAGGCATGCGCCACCACACCTGGCTAATTTTGTATTTTTAGTAGAGATGGGCCTGGCCAAGATGACCTCAGGTGATCCATCCCGCTCGACATCCCAAAGGCAGAGGTTGCAGGGAGCTCAGATCGTGCCATTGCACTCCAGCTTGCGTGACAGAGCAAGACTCTGTATAAAAAATACATACATACATACATACATACATACAAACGAAAATAAATCATAGCTATAAATACAATTACATTCTGAAATTTGTGAGTCCTTCTAGCTAATAACCAAACAAGGGGTTGGTCTTGGGAATCCCTGACACAAAACAGATAACCTGTCTTTTTAGTTCACAGATTTCTGGATTAACACGAGTCATAGCTGGCCCTGATGGAGATAAGCCCTTGGGTTCAAGATTAAGGCTGTGACTACATAAGATAGAGTCTTACTTAAGGTATGGGCGGAAGTAAATGCATTTTGTCTGAGGGAGGGAAACATTTATGATCACAAGGACAGGGTATGGTAAGCTATATTATTATTCACAACTATTTTCTCCTTCCCTGTAAAAAGGTTATACATCTCTGCCCACTACCATGTGACCTGGAACACTTCCCTATAGTCAAAGTACACTTCTCACCCCAGCATCTAGACTGATTATATAACTTGCTTGGGCCAACAGAAGGTGTATACAAGTGACAGTGTGCCAGGTCAGCAGAAACTTTAAGAGGTATTGCATGATTCTGCCTGTTCTTTTCCTGTGTCACAAGAAAAATGTTTCCCAAATAGGGGCTGTTCCTTCACGACACATAAAACTACGACGGCCAAACTGCAGCCACAACATGTAATATTAGAAATAAATGTCTGTCGGCCGGGTGCGGTGGCTCACACCTGTAATCCCAGCACTTTGGGAGGCCGAGGCGGGTGGATCACGAGGTCAAGAGATCGAGACCATCCTGGTCAACATGGTGAAACCCCGTCTCTACTAAAAAGAAATACAAAAATTAGCTGGGCGTGGTGGCACGTGCCTGTAGTCCCAGCTACTCGGGAGGCTGAGGCAGGAGAATTGCTTGAACCCAAGAGGCAGAGGTTGCGGTGAGCCGAGATCGTGCCACCGCACTCCAGCCTGGGTAACAAGAGCGAAACTCCGTCTCCAAAAAAAAAAAAGAAATAAATAAATGTCTCTCATAAGCCAGTGAGATTTGGGGGTTGTTCTTCTGAAAGCTGACCATATACTTAATCTTAAAATACATATATTTAAAATATTAATATAAAATATACTGTCCAGCATAACTATTTTTGTAGTAGCACAAAAACTCCAAGTCTATCTAACTTACGTTTTGGAGCTCTTTCAGGAATCGGAATGTCATTGATTTTCTCTTCTTTGCTAGATTCCTTGTTTTCTGATGACTTTGGCTTTTTTCTTTGGCGCAGCTCTCCAGGTGGTCCTTAAAATATTTAAGACATTATTGCAATATGTGTATAAAATTGTTCTAATTGGTATCCTGAGTCGTTTTAACCTTTATTATTCTAAAGCAAAAGTACCACTGAGACCTATTAGTACCAAAAATAACCTTGTTATAACATAATTATTTTGGTACCCTTGCAAAATTTTCTTTTGTCTAAAAAAAGACAATTTAGGTTCCACCCCCCACCATGTGTGTTTTGACAATCCTATTCGTAAACCAATGAGCTCTTCTCCCAAGATGATGCTATTTTCAAAACAACCCAAAATAAGTAAGCTCTTTTCCAATGTGGGGGTCAAGGTGTTATTTAGCTCATAATTCTAGTTACCTGAAAGTATCAAATGCATAACTGATGGTTTAACTATTTTTAAAAAATCAAAATATAAAATACACTCATTAAAAACTATACTTCTTTTGTTAAATAATCATGAAAGTTCTGCAAATTTCAGTGCTGTGGTATCATCAGCATTGTATAATCTTATAAAGTATTAGAAAATAGGCTGAGCCTATAAAGATACCTATATATGAGAAGCTCTCAGAATAATTTCCTAGGATTAGACTATCTTTGTCATCTAGCTCCAATTTTAGAAAATGTGATGCAGAAGTTATCTCCAAACTAGTAAACTACACTCCAAGTTAAACAGGAATGTACTATGTACAATTTATACTTTTCCTTCCTAGAATTAATCATCTTGTGGGATAGATTACTATAAGTACAGAGTGTTCCTGCCAAGTTATAAAGTGGTACAGTAATTTATCTTTCTCATGGAAGTGGAAGACAATTTTCTCTTTTCTCTCAGTAATAACTTCAGGCTATGAAATGTGAAAATAAATATAGAAGTCAAAGAAGGAGCCGGTGTGGTGGCTCACGCCTGTAATCCCACCACTTTAGGAGGCCAAGGTGGGCGGGTCATGAGGTCAGGAGATGGAAACCACCCTGGCTAACATGGTGAAACCCTGTCTCTATTAAAATTACAAAAAATTAGCCAGGCATGGTGGCATGCACCTGTAGTCCCAGCTACTCGGGAAGCTGAGGCAGAAGAATCACTTGAACTCAGGAGGTGCAGGTTACAGTAAACCGAGATCACACTGCACTCCTGCCAGGGCGACAGAGCAAGTCTCCATCTCAAAAAAAAAAAAAAAAAAAAAAAAAAAAAAAAAAAAAAAAAAAAAAAAAAAAAAAAAAAAAAAAAAAAAAAAAAAAAAAAAAAAAAAAAAAAAAAAAAAAAAAAAAAAAATCAAAAAAGAAGTCAAAGAAGGTAAAATGAATCAGCTGCTGCTGATCAGATGGATGTTCTCCAGCTTTACTGGAAAATGAATAAAATAAACACATTTTAAAATAGCTTTATAGCAAACTTGCATGTTCAGTAAAATATCTTTAAACACTGGCATAGTGAGAAAAAAAAAGCTGTACATTTAGTGGATTCAGACTGATGAGTCTAATGTTTACCCATTTCTGTACTACCATTAATTCTGTAGTCACGTTAAGTAGTGAAATCAATGAAAATATTTTGAAATGACATTATTAGGCCGCGCATGGTAGCTCACACCTGTAATCCCAGCACTTTGGGAGGCTGAGGTGGGTGGATCACCTGAGGTCAGAAGTTTGAGACCAGCCTGGCTAACATGGTGAAACCCTGTCTTTACTAAAAATACAAAAGTTAGCTGGGCATGGTGGTGTGCTCCTGTAATCCCAGCTACTCGGGAGACTAAAGCAGGAGAATCGTGTGACCCCAGTAGTCAGAGGTTGCAGTGAGTCAAGATCGAGCCACTGCACTCCAGTCTGGGTGACACAGGGAGACTTTGTCTTAAAAACAAAACAAAAAAATAAAAAATGACATTATCAGAAAAACATACTCCAGACTTTATTTCTGCATATAAATCTAGGTCAACTAGTAAATATTACTATATGTTTTCCTCATTATGCCTCTTTAATTTCCCCTGCTCTGGGTTAAAGTTAGAAGCAATCAACAAGAATATTTATGCAAAATCAAATAAAGTCTTCAAAAGCAAATTATTATTTTTATTTTAAAAGAATACAAGGGGAAAATATAACCACAAGAAGTTTACTTAGTAGGTACACTTGTATGATTAATCACATAATAGCACTGGACTTTAAAACATTTAATTGGGTAATTTCAGAAATTAAACTAACAAATCTATTGAGATAGTCAACAGATATACTATATGTGACCAATGGGCTAGGTAATGGGTCTTTTCCATTAGAGTCTAAAAATACACACTTAAAGATAAATTGGGAGGGGAATAGTCACATAAAACGTGTTCTTACAAAAAACAATCATTTTCTTTTTTAAGAATGTTCTTATAAAAAAAATCGGCTGGGGGGCCGGGCACGGTGGCTCACGCCTGTAATCCCAGCACTTTGGGAGGCCGAGGCGGGTGGATCACGAGGTCAAGAGATTGAGACCATCCTGGTCAACGTGGTGAAACCCTGTCTCTACTAAAAATACAAAAATTAGCTGGGCATGGTGGCGCACGCCTGTAGTCCCAGCTACTCGGGAGGCTGAGGCAGGAGAATTGCTTGAACCCAGGAGGCGGAGGGTGCGGTGAGCCGAGATGGAGCCATGCACCACTCCAGCCTGGGTAACAAGAGCGAAACTCCGTCTCAAAAAAAAAAAGCTTTGCAGGACTTTAATTAAACATGTTATCTTTGTGCCCATAAATAAATTTTATTTATAAAAGTACAACTTACACAAAAATTTTGCATAGATTTTCAAGTAACTCATGAAGTATACAAATCTCAACAATCATCTCTCAAGAATTTATATTAGCAGGCCGGGCGCGGTGGCTCACGCCTGTAATCCCAGCACTTTGGGAGGCCGAGGCGGGTGGATCACGAGGTCAAGAGATCGAGACCATCCTGGTCAACATGGTGAAACCCCGTCTCTACTAAAAATACAAAAATTAGCTGGGCATGGTGGCACGTGCCTGTAGTCCCAGCTACTTGGGAGGCTAGGGCAGGAGAATTGCTT